>BSBK01002479.1:557500-640000 GCA_027943335.1 Chamaecyparis obtusa
CTAACTCAAACACTATCTGCTTCTCTGCTAATGTTCAGTAGATCACTGTGTTGACATCAATGACAATCACAGTCATGAATGCAACAAAAAATGCTACATAATGGCTATGAATACTCCCCCATAGGATATATTCAACATTCATTGCTAACAATCTCCCCCATTGGCATTGATGGCAACATAGATGAAAAAACATCCAAGTTCCATAAATCCAACACTGCAACACTGCTGCTCTGAAAATGCTTCAAATCCTCTTCATCAATCAAATCTTGCTTCATTTTCCTATTCAGTTCTCTCCAACAGATGGTTTTTCATGTATACTTCTCCCCTATTGACATCAATGATAGATGTTTCATCATTATGTCAACAACTTCAATGTCAAAAGACACTATTCAGAAAATACATTCACTAGAGTCCTTATGACTCAGCTCAAATACACATACTCCCCCATAGAGGAAGTACCACCATCCAGTCTAGAAGAAAGATAAGGCTCATATACCACTGAACGGATGCAACAATCTACATCACTTCTCAAAAGTAGGCTGGGGCATAACCCTAAGCATACCTCTCAGATACTCAAATGTATCCTTAGGCAAAGGTTTTGTAAATATGTCTGCAATCTGCTCCTTTGTGCTTATGTATTCAAGTCTGACTTCTTTCTCTGCAACTTTCTCTCTGACTACATGATACTTATCTCTATATGCTTTGTCTTAGAATGTAACGTAGGATTCTTAGACATACTAATTGTGCTGGTGTTATCAAAATGTATAACCACAGGCTCAAAATTTTTTATTCCAATATCTTTCAACATTTTCATCCAAATTATCTGATTACAATTATTTTCTACTGCCACATACTATGCTTCTGCTGTGCTCTGTGAGATATAGTTCTACTTCTTGCTTCTAGCCAAGAAACCAATCTTCCTCCAAGGAAAAATGCTCCACCACTAGTAGTCTTTTTGTCATCAACACTACCTCCCCAATCAACATCTGTATATGCACATAGGGTAAAATCATTAGATTTTTCACACCACAATCCATACTCAATTGTGCCTCTTAAGTACCTTAGTATCCTCTTTATTGCCGCGTAATGTGATTCTCTGGGTTCATCTTGAAATCTTGCTACAATTCCAACTGCATGTTCTATATTAGGTCTTGTATGAGTCAAATATTGTAATCCTCCAATCATAGATCTGTACTTTTTTTGCTCCACTACAGGAGTCTCATCTGTGCTAGATAACTTGTGTCCAGTTACCATAGGTGTTCCAACTGGTTTATAGTTCTCCTTTCCAAATCTCTTCAATAAATCATTCAAGTACTTTGTCTAACTTACAAAGATACCATCACTGTTCTGTATTATCTGTAATCCTAAAAAAATATTTCATTTCACCAATCATACTCATTTCAAATTCAGTCTTCATTTCATCTGCAAATTTATCACTGGCTTCATCTTCTCCTCCAAAGATATCATCAACAAAAATAACAACAACCAACAAACCATTTTCAATTTCATTTGTGTATAGGTTGCATATCAGTTGTGCGTTTTGTAAATCCTAACTTTAACAAATACTTATCCAATCTCGCATACCAAGTTCTCAGTGCTTGCTTCAATCCATATAAAGCTTTCTTCAGTTTACATACCATGTATCCTTCTTGAGTTAAAAAGGAAAACCTTCAGGTTTCTCAATGTAGACTTCTTCCAATTCTCCATTTAGAAATGCTGACTTCACATCCATCTGATACACTTTGAATTTCTTGTAGGCTGCATAGGCCAAAAACATTCTTACTACTTCAATGCTTGCTACTAGTGAAAAAGTTTCTTCATAGTCAATTCCTTCTTTCTATGAGTATCCTTTACATACCAATCTTGCTTTGTTCCTTACAACTTCTCCTTGTTCATTCATCTTATTTCTGAATACCCATTTTGTTCCTATAACATTTTTATCTTTAGGTCGACGGGCCAATTCCCATGTCTTATTTTTTTCAATTTGATCTAGTTCTTCTTTCATAGCTTTAATCCAATGTTCATCTTCATAGGCTTCACTAGTAGATTTAGGTTCAATTTGAGAAATCAAACACAAATGTTCTTGTACCTTATTTCATGTCAAAACTCCTTTGTCTATGCTTCCAATAATTTGCTCAGTAGGATGATTCCTTAATAGATTCTTGTTAGGTGTCATTGTCTCAGTACTTGTTTGTGTTGTAGGTTCTTCAATGGTTCCTTCACTGTGGCTTTCATTCAACAAATCATTGTCAGTTTCATAGAATAATTCAATAGTCTCTGGATTAGTTCTAGGCTGAGTTCCTTCATCTGATTCATAATCAAGCATTCTTTCCTGAATTTTGAACTTTTCATCAACTTTAACATTTGCGCTCTCAACAATAGTCTTAGTTCTCTTATTGTAATATCTATAAGCTTTTATCTTCAATGAATATCCAAGAAATATACCTTCATCACTTCTAGGATCAAACTTTCCAATGTCATCATCTCTCTTAATATAACATTTGCTTCCAAAAATTCTAAAATACTTAACTTGTGGTGCATGTCCAAACCATAGTTCATAGGGTGTCTTGTCTGTGTCTACTCTGATTTGTACTTTGTTCATTGTATAGACTTACGTGTTTACTGCTTCTCTCCAAAATATCTTAACCAAGTCATTCTCAAATAACATAGCTCTTGCTACTTCAGTAATTGATTTGTTCCTCCTTTCTGCAATACCATTTTGTTCAGGTGTCCTAGGGGCTGAAAACTGTCTCTTAATACCATTCACTTCACAAAAAATGTTAAATTATTTTGAAGTAAATTTTTCACCTCTATCTGACCTCAAACATTTAATCTTCATTCCAGATTCATTCTCAACTTTGTTCTTAATGATCTTAAACTTATCAAATGCTTCAGACTTTTCTTTAAGAAATGCAATCCACATTATTCTTGTAAAATCATCAACAAGAATCATAAAATACCTTTCTCCATAGAATCCTCTAGTCCTTGTAGGACAACTCAAATCTATATGAACAATCTCCAACTTCTCTGTTGTTGTAAACTTCTTGCTGGGAAATGAGCTTCTCTTATGTTTAGCCATCACACATTCCTTGCAAATCATGTTAGTAGGCTTCATAATTTTAGGCAAATCTCTTATTGCAAGTGTAGTACTCACTTTCAAAATGTTATCAAAGTTTATATGAAAAAATCTTCTGTGCCATAACCCACTGTCATCAATCTTAGTAATCAAACTTGTCATCTCAGTAGGATTCAACTGAAATACATTACCTTTGGTTCTAGATCTAGTGCTAATCAAATTACCATCTCTATCTTTGATTACACAAGTTTTCTCAGCAAACCAAACTTGATATCCCTTATCAACTAGCTATCCAACACTCAAAAGATTATGTTTCAAACCATCCACAAAGTAAACATCATCAATATTAGTCTTTCCATCAAGAGTAATAGATCCTATACCTTTAATCAAATAAGGTGCATTGTTTCCAACTCTAACAACTCCTCCATCATAATTGTTAAACTTTATGAACTTTTTCATGTCTCCAATCATATGATGTGAACAACCACTGTCTATAATCCAATCAACTTTATTTTCTCCATTCTAGGTAAGTCTCCATTCTAGGTAAGTCTCCTAATAGCCTCAGGTTCATCTTTGCTACTTCCAATCTTCCAAGAAGAGTCTCTCTGGTAAAGTTCGTAGTACAAGGAATAACTTGTTCAATCATCTGTGTTGTCTAGTTAAATGCAGGAGTCAATGTCCTCAGAATTTTCCATATCACTTCATTCTTTGTCTTGGTTCCTCCACAAGATTTTATACCTGCAACAATCTCTGACATTCTACCAATATAGCTTCTAACAAATTCATCTTCCATCATTCTTATATCTTCAAATGCACATATCCAATTATGTAATCTGACTTTCTTAGCATGTTCGTCACCTTCAAAAGTAGACTATAAAGCTAACCAAATTTCATGAGATGTCTTTAGATATTTTACCTGACTGTACTCATTTTTTGGAAGGGCTGACAATAGTGCTTCTCTAGCAAGTATGTTACACATAAATAGATCTCTCTCTTCATTAGTACAATCTTCAATCTTATCTTCATCAATGATAGTTTTCTGATTCTTTGTAACTAACCAATAACTTGGTCCTAAACAAAGTAGGCATGTCTTCATCTTTTCTTTCCAACTATCAAAATTTACTCCATCAAACTTAGGGCTTTCTTTCCTAAAATTCACCATGGATCTCCTTAAGTTGTTAAACTTTTCCTTCAAGGACCTGCTGCTCTGATACCAATTGTTAGAAAGTAAAGTCCACCAAGATAACTGAGAGGGGGGGGGGGGGGGGGGTGAATCATTTATGAGATAAATACAACTTTTATCAACCTTAATAGATTTTAACCATGTAAGAAATGTAATAAACAACCATACAAAGATATACATGCACAATAACATGATGACACACGATATGTTGACTAGGGAACCTCTTGATCAAAGAGTAAACCCCAGTGGCAATGATGCCCACAAAAGATGAACTAATATGAAATTTACTTGTGAGAGGATGGACTCTGTTAGGAGTCTTATGAAATACATTCAGTACATATGAGTCCATGTTAGGAGACTTTGAATCCCTTCTAAAATATTCTAACTCAGTTAGGAGTTATGGAAGATAGAAGGACCCACTGCCCAAACAACTTCAAGGTAAGATCACTGAACACACTATCCAACTGATCTTAGTATTACTCAATAGAATAATACCACAATATTATTGATCTCAACAATTCAATACTCCTCTGACTATGCCAAACTGTACCAACTACTTCTTCAGATCTCAATACCAGACCTCTATACTCTGCATATCACCTTTCCACAATTTTGCTTTCACAACTTCTTCATTCACACTTACATACATACATTAAAACAAGGAAAAAATTACTTCATTTATACCACACTCAAGTAATGAAAAATGAGTCGGCATACAAATTACAAAATAAAAGTTTCCACACATTACATCAAAATTACACAAAACTATCGACTTCCAATTAAGATAATTCTTCACTCGAGTGATCTAGGATCTTGTGCTCTCATCTACGTCACTAACAACATGTCTTAAAATTATCTCCAACTGCACATAGTCGGATTCAATCCCGATTAGGAGATATCATCTGATTTCCATAAACCGCTACTCATGAACACTATCTGAATACTGCTTCCACTGATTTCCTCATAACTATCATGAATAAATGAATTTTCATCTACGCTCTTAACCATGATCTTATAGAACATCATAGAGTAAGTCCTCAACTTTTCATAGCTTCATCTTCAATATCCCAAGTGTGCTAACTCAAACACTGTCTGCTTCTCTGCTAATCTTCAGTAGATCATTGTGTTGACATCAATGACAATCACAGTCATGAATGCAACAACAAATGCTATAGAATGGCTATGAATACTCCCCCATAGGATATATTCAGCATTCATTCCTAACAACTATTTTCTTTCCTTAAATAAAGGATACCTAAATTAGATTATTATTAATATAACAGTTTATAAACTCCTTTCCCAAGAATGGCTTTAACAAATATATTTAAGCCTAAACTATTAACCAATTTTGGTTGGGATAATTGCATCGGTTGGATTTTCCCGTGCAACTAATCCTTCAACCTATTTATAGTTATAATCCCTATGGGATGGGGGAGTTGGCTGAAATTTATTCTTCAAAAGCATTATCATTTTGGGAGATAGGAGATCATATTGAAATCATAGTAGTTTTGGAAGGGATTGTGCCTGCATTTGGAAGGAGTTGGCTAGAAAAATAATCTCTCAGGAAGCTTCATTATTATTTTAGATTGGATTTCATAATATTTCTGAAGGATTATTGTGACTGCATGTAGAGGGAGTCTAGAGGATTGTTTGAAGTAGGCTGAGATAGGCAGGATCTTGCTTCTCCAATGGTATCTCCGCAGGACTCCAGGTAGGATCTATCTTGGAGATGATCCTCTTTATATCTGGTTACTATATGTTGCTTGAATTCTATTTCATCTATTTATTTTCTATCTTATATGATGTTTGTGATATTTTATTATGCTTGTATTATGGAATGAGATAGTTTTAGGGGAATGGAGAAACTATGTATATGTTTTGGAATTTATTGTCTGGACAAATGATTTCACTTTATGTATAAATTATTTATCTTCATCCGTGTATTTGATGGAGTCTAGTATCTCCTTAGGTTTCATGTTTTAACTTTCTATTGGTTTTAGAAGTCTTTAGATACTCTCATACCTTAGGAATATTTATTTTTTCCTTCCTTGTTTGCATTCTGGATTTTGTACCTTTCCGATCATTCCCAAATTTTTCTCACTAGTCTTTTTGATAGACCCGTACACATTCATCCATATATTTTGACTCAGGTAAAACTTCATCGATCTCTCTAGTCATAAGTTGCATAACATGGCCCTCTCCAACATATCCAAAAAATAGCCCGATCCAATGGTTAAATTAAGAGATATGGCTCCCGCATCGGACTGTATTTTATGCAACAATCTTTTCTTCATTTTTTTCTCCAACAACCTACCAACTTCCTTCTATCAAATCTCATTTCTCAATGATAAAATGACCAATCTACTATCTAAATGACCAAATTTGATGTTTTGTATGTTAGAGGCATTCACTTCCCAAATGACTGGTACCATTCCAAGCTTCCCACCATTCAACAAACCATTCCTATTCTTGTTTGCTAGCACTTGAGTGTTTTATGATTTGTCTTATTTCATATCTTAGTATTATGTGTTTATGATGTTTGGGTAAGGGTAGGAAACCTAAGAACACTAGGTGAGTGGCTCTTAGTGTGGGGTTGGGGCCCTAAGTGTCTAGTATTAGGATAACCGACTGAAGAGTTGTTTTAACAAGTGATAACTTAATTAAAACTTATGGGAATAGGTTCAAACACTAAAAAGATTAATGTATGCCTCACCCATGCCATTAGTGCTACACTAGTAGATTTGAGGTCAAATTTCAACCAAATTTATTGACCAAAGTGGAAATGGTCTTAAAATTTTCTTTTTTTTCCTTTTATCCCCGTGTTGGTCGAAATTTTGACCAATACGGGGATAAAATGTAAAAAAAAAGAAGAAGATGCATTTCATTTTTACTTTACCCCTTTCTTTTTCGGCGTGGGGCGACAGCGGGCGGGAGCGGGCGAGAAGGCGGGGACAATTGTGTATGAATTTTTTGTCTCTAATTCTATTTTTTTTCTAAATTGTTATATGGTTTTACTGTTCCCGCAAAGTGTTAAGAAAGATGCAATAAATCTTCACATCTTTTTGTTGCTCTGGCGACAGTAACCAGTGTGGAACATTGTGTTGCTATCGAGTTTCTTTGTAATGAAATTTGTTAGACTGTGACAGAACTTTAATAAGCATTATCAAAGTTTCAATAAAATATGTTAGGGCATAGTTTATTGGTTTTATGAAACTGTGGAATTTGCGTTGAATAAAATTGTGATGTTATCCAGTTTGTATTATAAGAGGTTTTGAACTGTTATAACTGCATAGAATCATTTTAGACTTCACAGCTTGCAAGAATCGGTATATCGGGTTCGATTATATGTTAAATCCTTGACTTGCGGTTCCCAAAATGGTTATCAATACCTTTGGATGGAGAGCAAGCCAAGGATAGATGTAAACAATGAAACATTAAGCACAGAAAATGGGTAGCAATTGGCTGCTTCTAGAACCGATGCCCGAACTAGTGCATAAAAGGTGTAATCAAATCGGTGCCTAATCGGCACACATTATGTGAACAGTTCACAAATTGTGCCCTAAATAAACAATAAACAAGAAAACAAACGGTGAGTCAATTAGATGAACATATTTTTGGATACCCTAGACCGTAAAAGGGGTGAATACAACCCAGTGGTAAACGGGTGTTTAATACCAGTCGAATTTGATTGCACAGTCTCAAAGGAATGTTAGATATTAACAGTAAAGACAATCTGTCGAATCCAGATTGAGGATACTCTGAATTTGTGAAGAATCATCTGCTGTGAAAGAATGTTTAAAGTGGGGAAGTTCGATAGCCAAAAGTCAAGCTAGGCTTACAAAATCTTTTACCGATTGCAACCACTCATCAAACCACTGCTAAAACTTCCAGATGGAACTGAGTTTAAATTGATCAAATAGACTCGAAGATTCCCTATAGAAGTTTGCAGTGATAGTTAGTGGTTAAAGAGGTAAAGTCACAAGCCTTATCAATACCTGTAGAAGAACACATTGTGCCTGCTCTATTCACATTGCAGAAATAGAGAAAATAAGAAGAATCAAATACAAATCTTCAAGTTAAAGTTGTGATCAGCTGTAACACAGAGAGTTATGTTCAAAAGAGTGAATATACATATATTGTAAACACAGAAGTTATATTTTCCTATGGTAAGAAACAGAACCGGAAAACATCACAAGCTAAGTTTGGTAGATTGTGTAAAGAAATTACAGTCATCGATTGGCAGTCTGAAATTTATATTTTCTGTTACCAAATTGAGGGATTTGGAATTATCAGTTGAATTTGTGACTGTGCTTGGAGTCATTAATAGTGTGAACCTATAATAGAATGTGGGAATCTATTCAAACTTTAGCTGTCTAAAGCTTGGCATCAAACTGTTATGATTTCAAGAATAGGTTACACATTTGGTGTTATTTTCTTTTATTAGAATCAACAAATTAAAAGTGACACTCACTATAAGGACAGTCACAAATGAGGACAGTCACAAATGAGGACATCTCACAGTGACTATCCCTTGTGTAATTTCCACTTGAATGCATTGCTATTGAACCACATTAATGCTTTTTTACTTCAACAAATGAGGATAGTCACTGTAAAGACAACATGATAATGTACACTCACTGTAAGGATAGTCACAAATGAGGACATCTCACAGTGACTGTCCCTTGTGTAATTACCACTTGAATGTATTGCTATTCAGCCACATTAATGCTTTTCTTCTTCAACAAATGAGGATAGTCACTCTAAAGACAACATGATAATGTACACTCACTGTAAGTGTACATTATCATGTTGTCATGATAATGTACACTCACTATAAGTGTACATTATCATGTTGTCTTTATAGTGACAGTCCTCATTGAAGTGGCAATTACACAAGGGATAGTCACTGTGAGAACTTCTCATTTTGTGAAATTACACAAGGGACAGTAACTGTGAGATGTCCTCATTTGTGACAAGGACAATCACACATGAGGACATCTCACAGTGATTCTCCCTTGTGTAATTGCCACTTGATCAAATGTATTGTTATTGAGCCACATTAATGCTTTTCTTCTTCAACAAATGATGATAGTCACTCTAAAGACAACATGATAATGTACACTCACTATAAGGACAGTCACAAATGAGGACATCTCACAGTGACTATCCCTTGTGTAATTGCCACTTGAATGCATTGCTATTGAACCACATTAATGCTTTTTTCCTTCAACAAATGAGGATAGTCACTATAAAGACAACATGATAATGTACACTCACTGTAAGGATAGTCACAAATGAGGACATCTCACAGTGACTGTCCCTTGTGTAATTTGCACTTGAATGCATTTCTATTGAACCACATTAATGCTTTTTTCCTTCAACAAATGAGGACAGTCACTATAAAGACAACATGATAATGTACACTCACTGTAACGATAGTCACAAATGAGGACATCTCATAGTGACTGTCCCTTGTGTAATTGCCACTTGAATGTATTGCTATTCAGCCACATTAATGCTTTTCTTCTTCAACAAATGAGGATAGTCACTCTAAAGACAACATGATAATGTACACTCACTGTAAGTGTACATTATCATGTTGTCATGATAATGTACACTCACTATAAGTGTACATTATCATGTTGTCTTTATAGTGACAGTCCTCATTGAAGTGGCAATTACACAAGGGATAGTCACTGTGAGAACTTCTCATTTTGTGAAATTACACAAGGGACAGTCACTATGAGATGTCCTCATTTGTGACAAGGACAATCACACATGAGGACATCTCACAGTGATTCTCCCTTGTGTAATTGCCACTTGATCAAATGTATTGCTATTGAGCCACATTAATGCTTTTCTTCTTCAACAAATGATGACAGTCACTCTAAAGACAACATGATAATGTACACTCACTATAAGGACAGTCACAAATGAGGACATCTCACAGTGACTATCCCTTGTGTAATTGCCACTTGAATGCATTGCTATTGAACCACATTAATGCTTTTTTCCTTCAACAAATGAGGATAGTCACTGTAAAGACAACATGATAATGTACACTCACTGTAAGGACAGTCACAAATGAGGACATCTCATAGTGACTGTCCCTTGTGTAATTTGCACTTGAAAGCATTTCTATTGAACCACATTAATGCTTTTTTCCTTCAACAAATGAGGACAGTCACTGTAAAGACAACATGATAATGTACACTCACTGTAACGATAGTCACAAATGAGGACATCTCACAGTGACTGTCCCTTGTGTAATTGCCACTTGAATGTATTGCTATTCAGCCACATTAATGCTTTTCTTCTTCAACAAATGAGGATAGTCACTCTAAAGACAACATGATAATGTACACTCACTGTAAGTGTACATTATCATGTTGTCTTTACAGTGACTGTCCTCATTCAAGTGGCAATTACACAAGGGATAGTCACTGTGAGAACTTCTCATTTTGTGAAATTACACAAGGTCACAAAAATTACAAAACAAAAATAATATTACAGTTCACAAAAATAATTTTGTGAACTTCTAATATTATGACACATGAGGACAGTCACTGTGAAGACAACATGATAATGTACACTCACTATAAGATTGATGTTGATGCAGAGTGGCAACAAAAGGTGATGGAATTCAATCAAATGCTTGTTTAAACCCACAAACTCCTATTAGGCTTCAAAGCCACTCAAAGACAAAATAGTCACAAAACCTTAGATCTAGATTCCAAACTTTCAAAGATGGTGTTAGATGTGTTAAGAAAGAGGATTCAACAGGTTTCAAGAAGTTTCAACACTTCAAACAATTCTTAGCAAGCAATTTTCTCAAAACTGTCAAATAGGCCTAATTGCCCCTTTTCTAGTCCTCCAGCAGCGTTATAACCCAAATAACTCAAAATTTATCCAAATGAACCTACAAACAAATTATCATTCTAGATACCCTTTTGGGAGAACTATAACATACTAAAAAACCAGTATCAACTTCTTTGGAAAATGTGCCCCAAAACCTTGACTGTCACTATTTTTCAAGAGGAATTAGTGATGTTTTACAAAGCAAGTGTGCTAAAAACATATCCAAAAGCCACAAAATTCATAGAACATTCCTATTTTGTGTCCAATTAGATGATTCAACAACCCATTTCACTTTATGATTTCATTTGCTACCAAAACCCCAAATTTGCCCTTAAAACCCTCTATAACCTAGGGTATCACCAATCTAACACTTCCACTCACTTCCAGGTCATAAAATTCATGGTTCACCATGAGTTCAACATATTATTGAAGAATATCAAATAATATTTATACCTTGTTAAGCCAGATGTCTGGCTGCTACACATATGGCATGTATCTGGGTACCCAAACTTGTCCAAACAACCATCAACTTTGCATTTCTTTCACATTCTCCTGCAAAACTTCACTTTTCTGGTTTATTCATGGTTAGATAGACTTTTTAGTGCTTCTAGGGTCCATCCTAAGGATCAAATGTACAAAGATAGGATGGTACCCCCATTTACCATTGAAGAATCAAAGCAAACTTTCAGTTTCAGCGTTACAACAGCAAATAAACTTGCAATAAACACTCAAAATAATATGAAAGTGACTCAATAACCCTTAAATGTATCTTACCAACATAAATGAATGATTATCACATCCAATACACTTAAATCTTGCAAGAAAATCTCCGATTTTCATTAAATTATGCCCTGTCCGTACAAATCTTGTACTTTGCCGTACATAACAATGCCTTCTCCCCTTTCATCAGGTTAACACAACTTATATAGGTGTACATACACCTGTCTAACTGATCAAGTTGGTTAGAAATGTTTTATTTAACAAACAAATACTAAATCCTAAGTTTCCCTCCAAAATGCCTACATGACCGTTTATATTCAAATTCAAATTTATAAACTATGCATTCTATAACTTTTATGACATTCTAACCTATGTTATTGACTCAAAATGATCTCAAGACCTTATTGAATATGAAAAAATATAAAAGCACCCTCTAGGACACCCTTATGGCTCATTAGACCATTTTACATCAAGTTGCCCATAGGCTTTATCAAGAATTTTATGACTCTTGACTGGCAAAGTACATTGTTCATTACAATATGCCATTATTGGCCTTAAAATATCCTAGTTGACATGTAGGAATGCCTTTGATCTTCTGGTTCCATCTTGTTCCAAGGTGTTCCTAGTTGACTTGATAGGTGCCCCTGTACCAGATGTCCTCATTTGTGACTGTCCTTAAAGTGAGTGTACATTATCATGTTGTCTTTAGAGTGACTGTCCTCATTTGTGACTGTCCTTACAGTGAGTGTACATTATCATGTTGTCTTTAGAGTGACTGTCCTCATTTGTGATTGTCCTTACAGTGAGTGTACATTATCGTGTTGTCTTTACAGTGACTGTCCTCATTTGTGACTATCCTTACAGTGAGTGTACATTATCATGTTGTCTTTAGAGAGACTGTCCTCATTTCACTGGGCATGATGAGAAAGGCAGATATACCTATCAAATAATAGAGGCAAGAATCTTTGATTACAGACATATTTATAAGAACCTTGCTTACTATTTGTTAGCATATGTGCAATGATTATATTTATGATCTTTGCAGGCATATCAATGTCCTCATTTGAAGAGCTAGCACAAAGTATATGTGTGAAAATTTATTTCTAATTATTAATATATTGATGGAGGTGACTAGAGCTCTATTACAAATGAAAGATAAAATATTAAATTATTTAATTAGTTTCAAGTTGAAAATATTGTAACAATTAATGTATCTATGAATTGATGGAAGGATTCATGTGTTTGCATCCATTTATCCTACTTAGTCTAGTGGAGTAGTCACTTACTCCCTACTTAGAAATTTCCAAATTGTGGGGTGAGAATGCTAAAGTCCTCATTTTCATTTAAATGAGAAAATAAAAATGGAGATGATGTAGGTTTTTCTTCTCTTTTTTTTTACCTTCTTGGTCTTTGGATTTAAAAAGAAGAGAGGCATGAGGAACCAAAAAATCAGCAAGATACTTATCCAAAAAAGCTAAGAGTAAATTGTCCCATATTTGAAAAAAAATTATAATTTGTGTTTGGTTATTATTTGGGATATGTGATGTTTTATAGATTTGAGATTAAAAGATCTATTTTTTTTTTAACATTTGACAAATAGATTGCATACTCGATATGCTTCAATATTTTGCATCCATCTTTGCATAGGTATACGACAAAGATAAAATCTTTGAAGACATTCATTTTCAATATTTCTAATTATTATGACTATATGTCAACATCCACTAAAATAGGTATGTTTATTTATATCACATTTTTATCGTGCACACATTTACATGTGTAGTTAGCTTTAAACAACTCCTCCAAAAGTATTTAATATATATCTAGGTTCAAAGTGCTTCTAATTTTTATACTTGAGTTTTTTGTGTGAATTTTTTGTAGGAGATATTTTGTAGTCATTGCAGAAGATGGAAACATACAAGATGTTAGAAGCTTGTTAGTGATTGTTTATTATGTTTCACAGAAGAGAAGATGGGGTTAACAAAGGAAGAATTAAGTAACAAAATGTTGCTTATTGTAGACTTAGTGATATATTGATGATCTATCATGTTGATTTATCTAAATTTGAATATATTTTTTAATTTAATTTAAATACATCTTGGGTTTAAATTGATTCAATGTGCAATATATTTTTAAAAATTTGTTATGTAGGAGCTGCCAAGAATTTATTTACTTGTGAATTAGACCTTCTAAATTATAGTATGAATTTTTTTACTTGTGAATTAGAGTTTACTCAATTATAGAATCATCGTACATAGAAGGGAGATGGTCACTTTATTGCAAGTGGCATCTTGTTTTTTAGAATATTGAACTTAGATGATTATCTTGTTTTTCATAAGGGGGGTGATTATCGTTTATTGCATACTATTTCATTCTCTAAAATTGATTATATATAAAAGAGATAAGAATCAACATAGATAAGAAGGAGATGATTATCATTTATTGGTTATTTTTTATTGTGTAGTATGTTATTTTCTAAGAATCAATGTAGATAAGATGGAGATGATTATCTTTTCTTATAGGGTATCTTGTTTTATTTTATTTTGTTTAGACAAAAGTGGAAGAACCACTATATATATTTATATTTATAAAAACTGATTCAAAAAGAGCTCAATCAGGAAAGAACCAGGAAGAAAACTCGACATTGTCACTTTATATACAAAGGTTTAAAAGAAAACCTTAACGCTATTTGATTAGTTTGTTACATTCAGAAGGTCGTGGCCACCTTTGAAGAATGCAAGTGGTCAAAGACCCATACATTTCAAATTTTGAACTGCTAGTGGCTAAATTCAAAAATCAAATAGGATGCATCTCTAAATCAAACTCTTGCAAAATAGCCATCTATTTCTCGTGACGCTCTCCCAAATCTGACTACATAACCAATCTCTTGACCACTTGGTCAGGCATAATGGCATATATATTGCTTCTCAAGATATATTGTCTAAACTTCTTGAATTATCTAACCAAGCTGAAAGCTTATTTCTCGAGGGCCCAATACCTCACTTCAACATTATTGAAAGGTGAACTCATAAAATTGATGCAGAGGCTTAGGGTGTCCAATCTAACACCTTTTTAAGCTTACAAAAATTAACACAGATCTCCTCTTGCTTCTTCTGTACATGCACCAAATTTTCCACCCAAGTGGAGTGGCGGATAGGAAAAATTATCATTGCAGCAAGTAACTTTTGAACTTCCTTGAAGATTAAGGGTTCTATCAACAAATTAACAGGTTGCTACTTTTGTATGAATGACTTTATGTTAGGCTTGAGAGTTATGTCATGGGTGATGATGGAAGTATCAAATATCTTCAGATCTTCATATCAAGTTGTGTTAACTTACCGATGACTTGATGCTTGACTCTCAGTAAAATGGTGACATATTATATAATCATATAATGTATATATAGACAAAGAACCGTATAGAAATATAATATATAATCACTTTCAACCTAGTACATTTTATATCTCTCATGTATAGACAAAGAAGAACTGTATGTATGGGTCACGACTTGATTATTCTATATATATTGACGTGGCAATATCTCATTTGATGGATTGCAGCACCCACCAAATAGGTATTTGTCAGATCTATCTACATCGAATGAGGGAGATGAGGGAATGCTAGATGAAAGTTCTACATGTAGTATGGCTAAAATAGGGAGATCAACTAGAGGTCAAAAGATTAGAAAAAAATTTGACAAACGCATGCAATATTTCCTTGCTAATGGGGGGTCATGTTCTTATGATGATGAGACCAAAGGCGACATCAAGTGGGTATCACCAATGCATGTAGATTGATCAGTATCTGGTGTACTTTAATCTTGGGTGCATCACATAGTGGATTATTTTTTTGGAGCAAGAGATACCCCGGTGGCACCGCTTGGTACACCAGATACTGATCAATCTGCATGTATTGGTGATAATTCACCACCATTTCTTGGATCTACCCGTGTTACTAGCACGGGTGCGACACAGACGTCATTATTGATTGACAATAATGAATCAATGCCTATAAAATGTCCTCAGATTCTAGGTACTTTAAATAATTATTTTTTATATTGTAATATGCATTTACCTATTCATAACAAGTTTTGGATTGATTATCCCATGACATTTTTTGCAGGAAATGATATGTTTTATAAGAAACTTTATGACCTAACATTGCATATATTCGAGCCCACCATACCTAAAAGGTGGAACATCATAAGTGAACTAAGTTTATCCCACTATTTTTTTTTCATATCATTAATTGGTACAGTATTTTTCCTTTCATTCCGGTCTTTTCTTTTAGTGGCTATATCTAACAATTTTGTGTTTTTCCTTAAAAGGTGGAATTTGCAAGAAAAAAGTTTAAAAGATCAGCTCATCAAAGATTTATAATTATGTTCATTGGCTAGTAATTTATTACCTCTAGTTGATTTGAATTATTCCCGTATAGGAAGGAATAGCAGTTGGCAGAACTTTTGCACTGTTCAAGAACTACAATATTGATGGCAATAAAGAGATGATTGCCATTGACACGATGAACATTGAAGGTTCATGCACATCTTGCTACATCACAACTGGTAATCACTCCAGCACTCCTAAATTGCTAAGCTACAAAATATTATTTAATTCTAAGTTTTTATTGAATTCAAAGCATTGTAGCTTGAATCTATTTTTCCAATTCAAGCTACTTAAGAGAAAGGTGATTTGTCTATGTTTATTTTAAAATCTTATTTTTCAATAGACATAATGAATGTCCTATGTGTAGGGTCAGCTTCCTGAATGTAGTCATGCTTGATTCAATTATTTATAACCCGTCTTTCAAATAACCCATCTTTCGAATAACTCATCTTTTGAATAGTAGTCATTTTTAGATTAAGTTTTGGTAGAATTTCAAAAATGTCATTTTTAGAATATATTATGTTAAGCATAATATTTTAATGAATTGCATGATGGTATTTGATATTGAAGAAGATAGTCCATACGACTACTGTTCTCCCTCCCCTTAACAGTTTATAACTTTATATATTATTTGTTATTTGATGTTTTGAGTAATCCAAGCAATAGCAATGTCATGAGCACCCATTCACCATAACCCTTCTCTTCTGAGCTCTTCTGCTTTGACACATCTCTAATCCACAGTCTTCATTACATGGATTGTTTATTGGGGACCTTAATAAAGTTTACAATGTACGCAGGATAATGAGATGGATAATGGATGAAGAGGAGCATCTTGCCAAGCTGAAGGAAGACACTTTGTAGTATGTTATTATAGATATGGGCCATAAGTTCTGAAAGCTTACATATTTGATGCATCATTTCTTTTTTGTAAAAGGATTTCCCTTCACTTGTAATCGGTTTTCTAGTAACAAAACTATGGAGCAGAATAAAATGGAATAAATGCACCCTAATTTTATCATATACAACCATTCCTGTTTCCTTTATTCTGGGATTTAGATATACAGCTATATATGGTCAAACTCCAGCAGGTTTGGTTTGTATTGTACTTTGGTGCTGCTTTTCATTCTCTTTTTTCGCTTATGCAGCTGTAACCACTGTTGACACCAGTGGAATCAAAATGCTCAAAGAGCTCAAGAGAATAATTGAACTGAAAGGCCTTCAGGTAACTATTATCATAATTTTGGTTTGAACAAAATATTATTTTGGTCTAAACAATTTATTTTAAGTTTTAATTTGTTTATGTCATTCATCTAAAATCATTTAATAAGTGGGTATTATTGAATTAAGTAATAACATTCCTAATAAATTTAATAAGTGGGTCTTATTGAATTAAGTAAAAGCATTCCTAATAAATCAACCAAAGAAATGAAAGCTTAGAATGTGTTGTTTAAACGTGTTTAGCAGTATGTACTCTGTATAAAACATGTCAACTATATCAACACTTCATAGAATTTTGGTTTAAACAGTAAACTCTAAACTTTGACCTTTTTAAATTGCGTACTGTTTCATTACTGGCCTAGAACCTACATATAAATCAATAAAAATCCAAGTGCTCACCAAGCTTACAAGTTTTAAATAAGTGTGACTATCTTTATGTTATAACAAAATTTAACAAAAATTTATTTTGTATTGTAAACAATGTGAATTATACTAACAAGGAGTATACATGATCTTTAGCTTGCATTGAGCAACCCTGGGTCAGATCTCATGGAGAATCTTCAAAAGGAAAAGTTCACTGAAATTCTGTGACCAAATTGGCTGTTTCTTACAGTTGGTGAGGGTGTTGCAGTTTGCAGTTCTCTTCTCCAAGCTCATAAGCTCAATAGATAATTGAATGTCAATGGTAATAACCAGGCCGGTCTCTACAATTACAGTTTGCATGGTTAAAGACTAAACCTCAGAGTTACCCTTGTCTATCATTTCATTCTTATAATGAAGAATGTCCTCACTTACCTCGCTATATTTCTCTACTGAATATTACTTATAGTTTACAATACTCAAAGGTTGTAAGAAGCCATGGAGGCTTTGTTTTTAATTTGATGAATCACCTTGCAAGCTACAGTGGTGATTATGAAGATGTTAAATAATATGAATATAATGGAAGGGCTAAAATTTTGTTAAAATCTAATTAGAAACTTTTTTTTTGTCTATGTTCCCATCAAGCTTAAAACATTATGTGGGAAGACTCGATACACTCTTTGGGAAATTTTACTATGGACCATCCAAACCTAGAAATCTTCTTTAAACAGCCACTTGTAATGTTAAAGAGATGAGAAGAACTCTGCCTTTGAGGTTCAAATTACTCAAGAGCAAAGAACCCTGTAACAGCTGCTCTCTATCCTCTACAGTAACAATCAAACTGAGGAAATAGAATTCTAACTTCCTTGAAGCAAACCATCTTCCAGGTACTCACCTTCTTGGATGCATTTTTTGAGTAAAGCCTCTCTCACTGTTTTCTCTCCAAACATTTCTCCTATATTCCTTTGAGACTGTAATCTTCCATTTGACTGCAACCTTTTGAAGATCTCAGTCTCAAAGTAATGTATCCTCAATCAATGCTCCTTTTTTGAAGACTGATCCTCTGTCTCTGTCATTGAGACTATTCTTTGTCAAGGACCCATTTAATGCCTATAAACCTAAAACCACTTAGACCTTAACCCTATATGACCATTACATGACATTTTGACTCATTACATGGGATTTTCACTTATTACATTGCTTTTATAGCATTATTCCTTATTACATTACAATGACCTTTAGACTTGATTATGAATTTTTCTTTGAATATTGAGTCTAACATTGCAATTGAACATCTCTGAATGCCATTCCACTCCTGGGCTCAGGTGCCCTGCTGGATGCCCCTGCATCATCAACAAAGTGGTACAAATGATCAAATCCCACAGACGGTCTGTAGCTCTGACAGAGTCTGAAAAGGTAGAGAGACCTACACTGGTGACTCAGAAGAAACTTCAGCTTTCAAAAACAAAGCCAATTAGGTTGGCAGACTTGTGGATCAGGCCGGCATTTGGTGGAAGAGGAAGAAAGATGACTAGAACTCTAGAGGCCCACTATAATGGATTTCTATATTCAACCATGAGAGCAGAAGAGAGAGCTGATATCATGTATCAAAATATTAAACACGCATTCTTCCAGCCAGTAGAGAAGGAGATGATTACTTTGCTTCATTTTCATTTGCATAACCATATTATGGTGGGAACTAAGAAGACTAAGGATGTCCAGTTTTATGTGGAAGTAATGGACATGGTCCAAACTTTAGGAGGGGCAAGAAGGTCCATGTATGATCCCGATGAAATTGAGGAAGAGCAGCAAGAGAGGCACATGAAAAATAAAATCAATGGAGAGTTTGAAGGGTTTGTTAAACGAGTAACAAAGCTATGGGAGCAGCCTCATCTAAAAGATTTTGAACTGGAGTTTGATATACCATTTAGAGAGCTAGGTTTTCATGGAGTTCCTTTCAAAGCCTCTACTTTTATTGTTCCTACCGTAAACTATTTGGTAGAGTTGGTGGAATTGCCTTTCTTAGAAATAACCATTAGTGAGATTGAGATAGTTAACCTTGAGAGAGTAGGACTTGGGCAAAAGGCATTTGATATGGCTATTGTTTTCAAAGACTTCAAGCAGGCTGTACTCCGCATTGATGTTATTCCTCAATCTTCTCTTGATGGCATCAAAGAATGGCTAAACTCAATGGATATAAAGTATTATGAAACCAGAATGAACTTGAACTGGCGGCCAATTTTGAAGACCATTACAGATGATCCAGATAAATTTATTGAAGATGGTGGCTGGGAATTTTTGAATTGGGAAATCCATCTTCCATTTGGGTGACAGAATCCAATAGATGCTTCAAAATGTTTGAAGTTCTTTCACCAAGCTTTATCAAATGGATCTCTCACGAGAATGAATGGAGTAGTTAGCACTCATTGGCTCTAGGTGATTCTTACGGAGGTGAAGCACCAGGACTTCCTGGGAGGTCATCCATCCCTGTACTACTCCAACTTGAGCGCACTTAACTACGGAGTTTCCTCCCTGGTTAAACCCACTCTACTTGCATCCTCATTTGCAAAACCTTCACCAAGTGTTGTGCCTTACGAACCAGTTGATGAGTTTAAGGGGCTTTCTAATCGATGGTTCATAAGGCACAACACTTGGTGAAGGTTTTGCAAATGAGAATGCAAGCAGAGTGGGTTTAATCAGGGAGGAAACTCCGTAGTTAAGTGCGCTTGAGTTGGTGTAGTACGGGAATGGGTGACCTCTCGGGAAGTCCCGGTGCTTCACCTCTGTGAGCATCAGCTAGAGCTAATGAGTGCTAACTATTCCATTCATTCTCATGAGAGATGGGTTCGTGTCAACCACTACTCATGAATCACGGGTCAATGAGTTTGACTCAAAAAACTACACAGTTGAATGTTGATAGCAATATCACAATTTGACTTGCTGTGGAAAATATCTCCTACTTATTAATTGACAAGCTTAAGGGGCTTTCTAATGAATGGTTCATAAGGCATAACACTTGGTGAAGGTTTTGCAAATGAGGGTGCAAGCAGAGTGGGTTTAACCATGGAGGAAACTCTGTAGTTAAGCGTGCTCGAGCTGGAGTGGTATTGGGATGGATGACCTCCCGGGAAGTCCCGGTGCTTCACCTCCGTAAGCATCACCTAGAGCCAATGAGTGCTAACTGTTCCATTCATTCTCGCGAGAGATCCATTTGATAAAGCTTGGTGAAAGAACTTCAAACATTTTGAAGCATCTATTGGATTCTGTCACCCAAATGGAAGATGGATTTCCCAATTCAGAAATTCAGAGTTCTTTTCATTAACCTGTGATTCATGAGTAGTGGTTTACATGAACCCATCTCTCATGAGAATGAATGGAACAGTTACCACTCATTGGCTCTAGGTGATGCTTACGGAGGTGAAGCACCGAGACTTCTCGGAAGGTCATCCATCCCAGTACCACTCCAGCTCGAGCACGCTTAACTATGGAGTTTCCTCCATGGTTAAACCCACTCTGCTTGCATCCTAATTTGCAAAACCTTCACCAAGTGTTATGCCTTATGAACCATTCATTAGAAAGCCCCTTAAGCTCATCAATTAATAAGTAGGAGATATTTTCCACAGCAAGTCAAATTGTGATATTGCTATCAAAATTCAACTGTGTAGTTTTTTGACCCATGATTCATGAGTAGTGGTTCACACCAAAGAATCAAAACTCAGACTTGGCAAGGCCGACTCGACCCGTGACTCACCGATGACTCGGCAACGACTCGGCTATGACTCAGCAAAAAAAAAAAATAGAGATTTCTTAAAATTTAAAACTTGTTTCAGGCACCCATTATTGAATAAAGCTTAAAAACACATCACATCACATCTAAAGGTCAAATAACATCTAAAGGATATGGTTAAGAGAACAAAGTATAATCGATAATGAAGGGAACGAATGGTAATTGTTATGAACAGTCACGTCACTTCATTATGAACTAACATGTCATTTCTAATGTGAACAGTCACGTCTTTTCTTATTTGCTAGTTCAATATATATAGATATTCAAATGTGTAGATTCAATCAATAACCAAGGCAATTTGATCACTATTTTTTCCATTACATTCACTGTCTTCATTCCATCTTTCCAATTTGAATCTTGTGGATCATTGATTCTTAGCATTTCAATCTTCATTGTCCCAAGGCGTTTGTCCTACTGTTCCCTTTAACAACTCATGAATGCTCATTGATGAATCATGGATGTTCTAACTGATATTCTTGTGATACATCATCAGCTGTTCTCATTTCTTTATGATTCTTCTTATTTATTCATTGGCTAACTTTTTTGACATTCCTTGGACTGCTCTTCATGACCTATCATTTACTTACTATTCTGATCCTTATTGTGACTGCTCTAACAGTGAATGTCACTGTTTCTAACAGTATATGTCATTGTTTCATCGTGTAATCACTGCTATACATCACTGCTCTGATCGATTTTCTTTTCACTGCTATCACATTGCAAAACACTACTTTTAATCATCTTTTATCAGTGACTTTTCATGACTAATGACTGCTTTAGGATTCATTCTTTTGTTTGCTGTCTTCTTTCTTTGAACACTGTCCTTGAACACTCACTGAAGACTACTGTCATCAAAAATTCATGAAGCCTACTGTCATTAGAGATTCATGAAGATGATCAATGTCCTTAGACATTGATGTGACTATTTGTTAATTATCATGTCCTCTCATAACAGTCATGATTTTCACCGATATTCTTCTGCATTTCTCCATTTCTGATCACTGTCATAAAAATGAAAGCCACTGTCCTCCAGCATACTGTCTTCTACATCCTTTTGTTTGCTGCTCTCATTCGTGGATTATTGCTCATATCATTTTTATTATGACTGCATCATTGGCACAGTCTTCCTTCTTGAAACAGCAGATTATTGTCTTGTTCTAAGTGATTGTCACAACTTTTCTCATCCTTCAACAACATGTATATCACTGTTGTTGACAAGTCTATGGCTCGGGCCTACCGTGGCGTGGGTCATGAGGCACAGACCCGCGAGTTATGGCCATGACCCACTGACTCGGCGAGTCACGCGGGTCATGCCCCATAACTCGGCCCATGACTCGGCCGGGTCACCAAAACCCGGGAGCCATGGCTCGACCCGCGAGTCAGGCTAACTCGCCTGACTCGCTGCGGGTTTTGATACTCTGGTTCACATGAACCCATCTCTCATGAGAATGAATGGAACACTTAGCACTCATTGGCTCTAGGTGATGCTCACAGAGGTGAAGCACCAGGACTTCCCGAGAGGTCACCCATTCCAGTACTACTCCAACTCAAGCACACTTAACTACAGATTTTCCTCCCTGGTTAAACCCACTCTGCTTGCATTCTCATTTGCAAAACCTTCACCAAGTGTTGCGCCTTACGAACCAGTTGATGAGCTTAAGGGGCTTTCTAATCTATGGTTCATAAGGTACAACACTTGGTGAAGGTTTTGCAAATGAGAATGCAAGCAGAGTGGGTTTAACCAGGGAGGAAACTCCGTAGTTAAGTGCGCTCGAGTTGGAGTAGTACTGGGATGGGTGACCTCTTGGGAAGTCCCGGTGCTTCACCTTTGTGAGCATCAGCTAGAACCAATGAGTGCTAAGTGTTCCATTCATTCTCATGAGAGATGGGTTCGTGTGAACCACTACTCATGAATCACGGGTCAATGAGTTTGACTCAAAAAACTACACAGTTGAATGTTGATAGCAATATCACAATTTGACTTGCTGTGGAAAATATCTCCTACTTATTAATTGATGAGCTTAAGGGGCTTTCTAATGAATGGTTCATAAGGCATAACACTTGGTGAAGGTTTTGCAAATGAGGATGCAAGCAGAGTGGGTTTAACCATGGAGGAAACTCCGTAGTTAAGCGTGCTCGAGCTGGAGTGGTACTGGGATGGATGACCTCCCGAGAAGTCTCGGTGCTTCACCTCCATAAGCATCACCTAGAGCTAATGAGTGCAAACTATTCCATTCATTCTCATGAGAGATGGGTTCATGTAAACCACTACTCATGAATCACAGGTTAATGAAAAGACCAAATTTGAGGTCAATAAACATGGCAAACTGAATCAATGACTTGAAAGAATTTTTTTAGCTTGCTACTACAGGCTGACTGAACTCCACATTTTTTAAGTGCTTGGAACCCATGAACAGTTCATTGCTTCTATCTTCTAGCCATATTAATCTTTGATGTTCATGCATCTCACATCTTTTTCCATTCTACTCACATCTTTTTCACTACATTCTTGATATCGATTTCTTTTGGGGATTTGTTAAACAGCTCACTGGTTTTTTTTGTACGTCCATATCTTGCTTACATATTGAATTATTCCTTATTACATTACAATGACCTTTAGACTTGATTATGAATTTTGCTTTGAATATTGAATCTAACATTGCAATTGAACATCTCTGAATGCCATTCCACTCCTGGGCTCAGGTGCCCTGCTAGATACCCCAGCATCATCAACCAAGTGGTACAAATGATCAAATCCCACAGACGGTCTGTAGCTATGACAGAGTCTGAAAAGGTAGAGAGACCTACACTGGTGACTTAGAAGAAACTTCAGCTTTCAAAAACAAAGCCAATTAGGTTGGCAGACTTGTGGATCGGGCCGGCATTTGGTGGAAGAGGAAGAAAGATGACTAGAACTCTGGAGGCCCACTATAATGGATTTCTGTATTCAACCATGAGAGCAGAAGAGAGAGCTGATATCATGTATCAAAATATTAAACATGCATTCTTCCAGCCAGCAGAGAAGGAGATGATTACTTTGCTTCATTTTCATTTGCATAACCATATTATGGTGGGAACTAAGAAGACTAAGGATGTCCAATTTTATGTGGAAGTAATGGACGTGGTCCAAACTTTAGGAGGGGCAAGAAGGTCCATGTATGATCCCGATGAAATTAAGGAAGAGCAGCAAGAGAGGGACAGGAAAAATCAAATCAATGGAGAGTTTGAAGGGTTTGTTAAACGAGTAACAGAGCTATGGGAGCAGCCTCATCTAAAAGATTTTGAACTGGAGTTTGATATACCATTTAGAGAGCTAGGTTTTCATGGAGTTCCTTTCAAAGCCTTTGCTTTTATTGTTCCTACCATAAACTATTTGGTAGAGTTGGTGGAATTGCCTTTCTTAGTAATAACCATTAGTGAGATTGAGATAGTTAACCTTGAGAGAGTAGGACTTGGGCAAAAGGCATTTGATATGGCTATTGTTTTCAAAGACTTCAAGCGGGATGTACTCCGCATTGATGTTATTCCTCAATCTTCTCTTGATGGCATCAAAGAATGGCTAAACTCAATGGATATAAAGTATTATGAAAGCAGAATGAACTTGAACTGGTGGCCAATTTTGAAGCCCATTTCAGATGATCCAGATAAATTTATTAAAGATGGTGGCTGGGAATTTCTGAATTGGGAAATCCATCTTCCTTTTGGGTGACAGAATCCAATAGATGCTTCAAAATGTTTGAAGTTATTTCACCAAGCTTTATCAAATGGATCTCTCAGGAGAATGAATGGAATAGTTAGCACACATTGGCTCTAGGTGATGCTTACAGAGGTGAAGCACTGAGACTTCCCGGGAGGTCATCCATCCCAGTACCACTCCAGCTCGAGCACGCTTAACTACGAAGTTTCCTCCATGGTTAAACCCACTCTGCTTGCATCCTCATTTGCAAAACCTTCACCAAGTGTTATGCCTTATGAACCATTCATTAGAAAGCCCCTTAAGCTCGTCAATTAATAAGTAGGAGATATTTTCCACAGCAAGTCAAATTGTGATATTGCTATCAAGATTCAACTGTGTAGTTTTTTGAGTCAAACTCATTAACCCGTGATTCATGAGTAGTGGTTCACACGAACCCATCTCTCATGAGAATGAATGGAACAGTTAGCACTCATTGGCTCTAGCTGATGCTCACAGAGGTGAAGCACCGGGACTTCCCAAGAGGTCACCCATTCCGGTACTACACCAACTCGAGCGCACTTAACTACGGAGTTTCCTCGTTGGTTAAACCCACTCTGCTTGCATTCTCATTTGCAAAACCTTCACCAAGTGTTGCGCCTTACGAACCAATTGATGAGCTTAAGGGGCTTTCTAATCAATGGTTCATAAGGCACAACACTTGGTGAAGGTTTTGCAAATGAGAATGCAAGCAGAGTGGGTTTAACCATGGAGGAAACTCCATAGTTAAGTGCGCTCGAGTTGGAGTAGTACTGGGATGGGTGACCTCTCGGGAAGTCGCAGTGCTTCACCTCTATGAGCATCAGCTAGAACTAATGAGTGCTAAGTGTTCCATTCATTCTCATGAGAGATGGGTTCATGTGAACCACTACTCATGAATCATGGGTCAATGAGTTTGACTCAAAAAACTACACAGTTGAATGTTGATAGCAATATCACAATTTGACTTGCTATGGAAAATATCTCCTACTTATTAATTGATGAGCTTAAGGGGCTTTCTAATGAATGGTTCATAAGGCATAACACTTGGTGAAGGTTTTGCAAATGAGGATGCAAGCAGAGTGGGTTTAACCATGGAGGAAACTCCATAGTTAAGCGTGCTCGAGCTGGAGTGGTACTGGGATGGATGACCTCCCAGGAAGTCCCGGTGCTTCACCTCCGTAAGCATCACCTAGAGCCAATGAGTAATAACTGTTCCATTCATTCTCATGAGAGATGGGTTCGTGTAAACCACTACTCATGAATCACAGGTTAATGAAAAGAACTCTGAATTTCTGAATTGGGAAATCCATCTTCCATTTGGGTGACAGAATCCAATAGATGCTTCAAAATGTTTGAAGTTCTTTCACCAAGCTTTATCAAATGGATCTCTCACGAGAATGAATGGAACAGTTAGCACTCATTGGCTCTAGGTGATGCTTATGGAGGTGAAGCACCGAGACTTCCCGGGAGGTCATCCATCCCAGTACCACTCCAGCTCGAGCACGCTTAACTACGGAGTTTCCTCCATGGTTAAACCCACTCTGCTTGCATCCTCATTTGCAAAACCTTCACCAAGTGTTATGCCTTATGAACCATTCATTAGAAAGCCCCTTAAGCTCGTCAATTAATAAGTAGGAGATATTTTCCACAGCAAGTCAAATTGTGATATTGCTATCAAGATTCAACTGTGTAGTTTTTTGAGTCAAACTCATTGACCCGTGATTCATGAGTAGTGGTTCACATGAACCCATCTCTCATGAGAATGAATGGAACAATTAGCACTCATTGGCTCTAGCTGATGCTCATAGAGGTGAAGCACCGAGACTTCCCGAGAGGTCACCCATTTCGGTACTACACCAACTCGAGTGCACTTAACTACGGAGTTTCCTCCCTGGTTAAACCCACTCTACTTGCATTCTCATTTGCAAAACCTTCACCAAGTGTTGCACCTTAGGAACCAGTTGATGAGCTTAAGGGGCTTTCTAATCGATGGTTCATAAGGCACAACACTTGGTGAAGGTTTTGCAAATGAGAATGCAAGCAGAGTGGGTTTAACCAGGGAGGAAACTCCGTAGTTAAGTGCACTCGAGTTGGAGTAGTACTGGGATGGGTGACCTCTCGGGAAGTCCCGGTGCTTCACCTCTGTGAGCATCAGCTAGAGCCAATGAGTGCTAACTGTTGCATTCATTCTCATGAGAGATGGGTTCGTGTGAACCACTACTCATGAATCACGGGTCAATGAGTTTGACTAAAAAAACTACACAGTTGAATGTTGATAGCAATATCACAATTTGACTTGCTGTGGAAAATATCTCCTACTTATTAATTGACGAGCTTAAGGGGCTTTCTAATGAATGGTTCATAAGGCATAACACTTGGTGAAGGTTTTGCAAATGAGGATGCAAGCAGAGTGGGTTTAACCATGGAGGAAACTCCGTAGTTAAGCGTGCTCGAGCTGGAGTGGTACTGGGATGGATGACATCCCGGGAAGTCTCGGTGCTTCACCTCCGTAAGCATCACCTAGAGCCAATGAGTGGTAACTATTCCATTCATTCTCATGAGAGATGGGTTTATGTAAACCGCTACTCATGAATCACAGGTTAATGAAAAGAACTCTAAATTCACCTTACGTAGGTAACATTGTTTTTTTTTAAAAAAAAATAACATTGGTCAAAATTTCGACCAATGCCATCAAAAAACTCCACCAAAGGATGGTCGAAATTTCGACCACAACAAGAAAATTTTGATCAACAAAATTTTGACCAAAACAACAAAATTTCGACCATCTTATCCGTTGAACGTATAGCATCTCGGTCGAACATTTGATGTTTTCATCAAAAATTTTGACCAACATTTGGTGGAAATTTTTGCTGCCACCGGTCGAAATTTCGATTAATATCAGGTGGATATTTGTTCGACAATTGGTCAAAATTTTGACCATTATAAAAAAAATGATGACAGTTTTGAATCATGGACTCAGTCGAATTTTTGACCTCTGTTTTAGTTGAAATTTGACTGATTATAGATACGTCGAAAATTCGACAAAAAAAGACCGACGACAATGTTACTCGTAAATTCAACTAATTTCGGTCGAAATTTTGACCAATTCTTGGTCGAAATTTGAAGCCAAATTTACTAGTGCTAGTAAAGGCTATGGATGGGAGTGGGAGAAGGTGTCTATGTGTAGGTATAATCAAATGGTGCTTTTCTATATGAAAGACATTCGATTCTGCATGTGCCTACTTGGTGCCTGGGGCCCGGAGTGGCTAGTACTAGGACAACCCAAGGGGTGAGGGCTATGCAATAACACTCACCTAGCTTTTTACTTAGAGTTTCTACCTAGCTTTAGAACCTTTTGGGAAAGGGTTTTATACTATGGTCTTCTTTTCAGTTGTAATTTGGGAAAGGTTACTCCAACCCTAGGTATGCCCTAGTTATCTCTTCTTGCGTGGACCTTGGTGTTTATCTCCTAGCAAGGGGGAGTGGGCCTTTTGGTATCCATGTGGTTGGGTGGTAAATATTTTATCAAGGTACCTTTCACAGTTGCAAAGCTTATGAATTCTTGCTTGCACATGTTCCAGTTTTGAAGAAAGAAGACTTGTAATTATCTTTCTTAATTATCAAATGTAAAGTTATTATTACCTCTGAAGGGGAGATGAATGTAATGTGACATTTAATGTATTTCAATTTGATGTAGCTTGGAATGGGTAGATTTAGGGAAATGAAAAGGGAATGGTAAACTTTATGTAAATCATTTGAAAAGAAAAGGAATTTCATAAGTGTTTCAAGCAAAGCGACATGTTTCTCATTATGGTTGTTCAAGAAAAGTTAGTAATCAAATGTGTTAATTTTATATGTGAAATAGTTCAAAATCCTAGATAAATTCTTTTATTATGAGTGTGATTTAAATGTTATATTGATCATGAAAGAATGCTTAGGGAATATAGATGAAATCAATTGGTTAGAAATCAAATGAAAGCATTTATATTTCTCTCTAAATAATTTTCAAATGTTATGTTTTAAGAGTTAATCATATTGTTAGTACACTTAATGAACTTAAATGGATTTTTCATTTTACTCATAGGGAACCTTAGAAGATTCTAAGTTAAATTATGCATTGTTCATGTTAATCTTTTAAAGTTCAATTTTTTTCATAAATTTGTTACTTAGGTTTTCCTTTCTAAAGAGAATCTTTGTTCTCTTTCCCAGTTCCTTTGCAGGGCATGATAGGATCATTGCCAAATCTGACAAATCCTCCATCATATTCTTCTAGGTTCTCAAATTTATCAATATCACTAGTCATATTGTGTGAAAAACCACTATCAATAATCCAAGGGCTTGGTTTACTTACATGAGAGAGAAGTATTTTCTCATCTTCAAAATTTTCTTCATGTGATTCTTCCTTTACTAGTACAACAAAGATAACTTCATAACCTTCCTCAATATCATCTAATTCATCATCAGCTATAACTTCCTCAACTAGATAGCAAGACTTCTTTTCTTTGTCATTAAAATTTCTAAATCTTTGGTATCGGTTGTCTCTTTTATCAGTTTTATCATTTATGTCATTATTAGGACATCTAGATTCAATATGTCCAATATTATTACAATTGAAACATTTCAATGGTAATTTACCTTTGTACTTTCCTTTTCCTCTAGGTAGTTGGTGAGCTAGTAGTGCTTCAAATTCTTCTTTCTCTCTCTCATCGGTCAGGATACTATCATATTCACTTCCATGTGAAGTACTATAATTTTATCTTTCTCTCCTTGATGTTCCAATGCTCATTAATGACTTGAAGGCTGTCTCAATAGTCGGTAGACTATTATCAAAGTTACTTAGCTCAAAAGTAGTCAACTTTCCAATTAGGGCTTTAAGAGTAACAATATTATTCGGTATAGATCTCAATTCTTGAATTGTAGATACTCTAATAGAATTCTTAGAAGATAGAGTTCTCAATATTTTACTTATGACTTCCTCATTAGTTAATGATCCTCTAGAACCTCTGATGGAACTCACAACTTTGATTTGTTAGAAACTGCAATTGAAGCAATTGTTGTATTGCCATTGGTGTCAAACCTTAATTGGTATCAAAGTTGTTGGTGCTTATAGAGAACAAGTTTAAAGGTACTTGAAGTAAATGATCAAGATGTATAAGAAGGAGGTATCAGAGTTGAATAAGGAGAACTTCCCTACATGGTAGAGTTTGATGAAACTGCATCTAGCTAGTATTGGTGACTCAGTGAAATATTATGTTGAACATGACTATGTTACAGCTACCACACCTTTGACTGCCGAGGAGATGAGAGCTAAATAAGAACAAAATCAAGCAATGTTGGAGATTGCATCTGCCTTAAGCTATCCTGAATTTGAAGACATTAAAGATTGCACAAATGCAAATAAAATGTGGGACACTCTTGCAAACATCTATGGTGGTGACATAAATGTACTAAGGGAAAAATTTGAAAGCCTCAGAGGTAAGTTTGATGAAATGAAAATGCAAGAAGGTGAGAATATTGCTCAATATTGTGGTAGGATAAAGGAGGTTGTAAATATTATTAGAGGAGCTAATGGAACTATTGATGATGAGACTGTTATTGGAAAGGTACCGAGAACTTGCGTCCTATATATGCCATCAAAATTTTAGCAATTCAAGAATCTATATATAACCTTGGTAATGCTCTAACACTAGAAAGTCTTGTTGGTAAGCTTACTGCTTTTGAGCTTTCTAATTATGATAACTTCATTGTTGCTAATGTTGAATTTGCATTCAAGTCACAAATGGTTTTGGATAAGTCTAAGAAGGAAAAAAAAAGATGCATTAGTGAGAGTGATAGTGACACTTCTGATGAAGAACTAGAGGATCTTGAAGCTCTTATGGCCATAATATTGAAAAGAGGAAAAGGAAAGTATAAAGGTAAACTTCCTATCATATGCTTCTCATGTAACAAAGTTGGCCATATAGCTGCAAGATGTCCTGACAGGGATGACAAGGATGAAGAAAGAGAAAGAAAGTACAAATACAAGAGAGAAAACAAAGGTTACTGAAGATACAAGGACTACAAGGATAAAGGTAAGAGATCTTGCTACATTGCTGAAGAAGAAACTGACACTGATAATGATGATTTTGAAATTGAAGTAGTCTATGTCGCTATGAAAGATGAGTCTGATGAATATGAGAAAACTGTACTGTTTCTTATGTGAGAAAAGGTGATAAATGGATTATTGATAGTGGTTGCTCACACCACATGACTAGCGATAAAAGTAAATTTGATACCCTAGATCATTACAAAGGTAGAATTGTTAAATTGGGTAATGATGCACCATGTCCTATAAAGGGTAAAGAATTAATTAATTTGATTGATAAGATCACTTGTGAAAATGCTTATTGGGTTTCCACTATAAATCCTAGTGTCAATACTTGTGTGAATGTTTTGGTTTGAACATTTATATGTTTTGCAAGTTAAATATTGTTGGATAGTGGACTGCACTATTTTATGTTTCTGGTATACATTCAGTAATGACCGAGTAGTGTTGGTTATTAGATCTGAGTTGTTGAAGTGTTTAAAAGTTTAATTGATACATCTAGACCTGAGAACAACTGATTCACCCCCCTCTCTATTGTTCTAAATCATATTAACATGATTTTACCACTATATTGTGTGATGTTTTCATCATATTTCATTCTCATCTCATCATATTTTGCTCTCAAGTTGTCAACCTTAGCTTTTTGCACATGCTGATCTCCTCCATAGATGAGAGTGACCATGTCCCACATATCTTTTAAATTAGTACAATCTTTGATATCATTAAATTCAACATCAGATAGAGAAGAAGAAATCTCTATCATAACCAAGTTATGTTCTTGTTTTTATTTCAACTCATCAACTATCATGGGTCTGGTGGCCGGTGGAGTGTAGTCATTTTGCAGCAAGTTCAGGGAATGCTCACCAATCCTAGATAGATACAACTTCATTCTGATTTTCTATGTAGAGAAACTTTCCTTGTTCAACTTAGGTACCTCTTTCCTATACATTTTTAGATCTTTTACTCAAGTCTTTAAAATTATCTCTTCAGAGTACCCAACTCTGATACCAATTGTTGGATTACGAAGAGGGGGGTGAACCAGAAATCTTGATTGCAAAATACCTTAATAAACTTTATTTGATTAAATCAGTAACTAATCTATAGATACAAAGTTCTCTATTTACCGATAACAATAAATAAACTATAACTTTCAGTAAATCAATCACACAAATTATTCACAATGTTTGACACAAGTATTTAATGTGAAAACCCAACTTTGGGAAAAACCACCATGGGAAAATCACCCACTAAAAAACATTGTTGGAAATTTGGCTAGGTAGGATATCATGATGTTGTCATTTATGGAAACATATTATCAGTATTAAGTCAGTAGGACCTAAGGATGAATATTTGGGATAATGACTTAGAAAATTATCAAGTATCACAGAATTTATCTGTCAGCACAAAGATTATTTTGGTCAACATAGTTCACAAAGATATTTAAAACATGTGTGCACTTGGGTACAGATAGTACAGAGTGTGTAGATCCTACAGCTAAAATCCTATGATTGTACGACTTGTACAGATAGAGTTATTATTAATTCACTCAAACAGTGTTGAGTCAACAGAACAGAGTAACAACTAGTAAATGTATATTTCAAGGATTAAGGGATTTTTTTTTTATCAAAATAATGACTTAACTAATTAGGGATGACATCCTAGATGTTAACTCTAAGTCAGCAAGAAGTAACTTTATGTTTTGGGAAGCATGTAATGAATTGAAGGCCGACGAAAGGTTATTTTAGTAATAACTTGTATAAAGGAAATAAACTTGTAATGTGAAGTTGTAGAAAGTTATTGTATTGATGGATGTTGATGTATTATGTGAATTATCATGTCTGATCATAGCAGTATGAGTTTTTGATAAGTTTTGTAAAGAGCATCAAAAGAAAAATCAAAATATTGAAGATATTCAACAATAGTGAAAGGTTTTGTTCATTATCTTTTGTATTGAAGATTATCATTGTATATTTCATGTTTGGGTAGTGAGCTCATCTTGCATACATACTTTTGTATTTTGTAATACCAACTCCTAACAGGTTTGAGGCTTCTAACAAGGCCTAAGTCCTCTAACAAGGACTGAGACACTATACAGATGTAATAGACTCCTCACAGGGTCAATATCTTTCACAAGATACTTTTCATTAGTGGATCATTTAGTGGGTACCATCCCCATCGTGGATTTCCCTTGTATAGGGCTTCCTCGATAACAAATATGGTGTTATGAATTCCATTATTTTATGGTTGTGTTTATTGTTTACTTTATTTAGTTTAGTTTCTTATGCAAGTTACAAGTTAATTAATAATATCCATACTTGGGAAAAAGTTAAAGTTTGTGAAATACTAATTCACCCCCTACTTCCACTCTCAATATTTCCTATTTCTAACAATTGGTATCAGAGCACAGTTACTCAGATAAGGCCTAACAACTTGAGTAAGATCTCTATGGATATGGATCAGTAGCAGAAGAACATAGAAGAAGCTCTTGAGAATATTGATATTCTTACTGAAGAAAGAGATACTCTCAAGAACAAGTATGAAAGCGCAAAAGACTACATTGAGAAGTTGAAAGATAAGATAGAAGATCTTAAATCAAAGAAAAAGCCTAAAAATAGATCAAGGATAGTGATGAAGTTTCAGAACTAAAAAAGGAGAATGAGATCCTGAAGCATGAGCTAAATATTACAGATCTAAAGTAAAGCTTCAGAGATGATAACAACAAAATTGAATCAGATTTGAAATCTGAAAATGAAAATCTAAGGTCTAATCTTACCAAAGTAACATCCGAGCTTGAGACTACAAAGTTGCAGTATGTTTAACTTGAGAAGTACAATACTATTATGAAAGGAGAGGTAACTCAATCTAATCAACATCTTGAGAAATTGTATTCCAGCAGTGAATTGGTTGATGAATGGATTTCTTTTTAGAGACCTTATGATAAGAATGGTCTTGGATATCTTGAAGAAAAATTCTCAAAGAAAATTGAAGAATGTAAAGAACTAGATCCTGTAATCCAACAACCTAAGAACAAGGAAGAAGATAAATGAAACAAAATTGATTCTAATCAGTTTGAAGATGTACCTAAGAAACCTAAGCAAGTTGAATCACCTAAAGAAGTGTGGAACAAATTCAAAGGTAGATGTTATGTATGCAATTCATTTAGACAAATGAAAAGGGATTGTATAGGTAAGAAATTTAAACCTATCTTTGGTTATTGTTATAATTGTCATGGTTTTGGTCATAGAGCTATTGATTGTAAGAAACCTAGATCTAATGATAAAGATAATAGTAGAATGTTTAGAGGTGCTAATCCCGCAGATAAGAGACCTATTGAAGAAACCAATATTATAAGGAATGGAGTTATGAGTTATAAATGCAACAAATTTGGACATATTGATAAAAATTTCATACCACAGATCAGTCGGTCAGGACCGAGATAACTTTGATAGATTTCAATTAGAGAATGCAGTAATAAGACATGATTTTAAAGAATAATATATTTGAGGATATTAGAGGATAAATCCCTACTGATTTGAATGAAAGACTTGTAAAAAGGAAGATGAGAGTTCATGATGAAGACATGAAAATTAGAGAGAATATCATCATAAAACTATGTGCAGTAAATAGTGATGAACATCTTAAAAGTCTAATGAAGATACTTGAACCTCAGTTGAGAACTAGAACACAAGCACTACTAATTGTGGGAGGAAATTATGAAGAGGTAAACAAGAAAACGTAGGAAGCCATAGTGCTAATGATGTCAACCATTTAGACCACCAAGGGAACAACATCTACAATAATACCACAAGTAACCATAGGAAATGATATTATGAAGATCAACAACACAAGTGTTATAATAGATACCACAAAAGATCCATTTATGGACTATGGTGGAAACATTGTTGACAATTTGGAAGAAGGGTTGAAGAAGAAGGAAGAATAGGAAAGACTGAAAACTAAAGAGGATGAAAAGAGGAGAGCAGAAGAAGAAAAGATTAAGGAAGAAAAAGAAAAGAAACAAAAAGAGGAGGAAGAAAAGAGAAAAAGAGATGAAGGAAAGAAAAAGGAGGATAAAATTAAAGCAGCCATAGAGGAAATGAAAAACAAATAGAATCTAATTGTACAAGAATCAACACTTGTACCACATTTGAAGCACACCGAATCTGATGTTGATAAGGTTATTTTTTAGCATGAAGCTGACATATTACTCCAAACCCCAGTGAAACCAAAGATGCAAATAGAAGCAACATTGCAGAACCTATCAGGAGATGATGATGATCAAGCTGAACTGATATCATTAAGAAAAATATTTGAGAAGAATAAGCAAGTAAAAAGTCTACAAAAATCATTGATGTCAGTCACAAAGAAGCTATAGAGTATTCTAACAAAGAAAGTATCTGAGACTCACCCACAAGAGAGAGCAAGTGTAGTAATTAAGGCATTTGATAATGAGTTTACACAATTATTTAAGGTAGAAGCCACCCAAGTACAAACCAAACATAATGCGCAATTGTTTGACACGGTTTGTCAGAATATCAGAAATGACTTAATTATGCTTGACACTAGCATAAAAGAATTAAGGAGATGTGCAATTGTAGGAAAGACACTATATTGATGGTGCACATTAGCACATAATTTTGTCAAAGACATAAATGAGGATTTGAACAAGAAACAAGCAAAACTACAGAACTTGGTCAAAGAACTTCAGCAGCCTAACATAAAGATTGAGGATTTGGGAAGAATAATTGCAAAGACTTATAATGACATAAGTATGATTAAGCTAGAAAAAGAGAAAGTCATCAAAAGATTTTCATTATTAAGATAGCATTTATCCATAAAGATAGCCATTGTACAAAATCAACTGGATGAATGCCTTAAGGCTAAGGCATCTTATGAAAAGTTTGCATATTCAGATTTGTATGTAGTTGAAGTTGCATCCTATGGGCCATGTCCCCTTATTAGTGTATCTGAAGCAATTCAAATCACAAAGGGTAAAGAATTCAAGATCCTGATAGAGAGTTTTTTTTATTGCATTTCAATAATATCAAACCGAACATAGAAGAGGTAAAAAAATTTGACTTTTATATACAGATTTTGACATCACCTTTGTCATTGATGTCAAAGGGGGAGAAATAGTAGAAAATTGTCAAGTATGTAATAGGGAGTAAATAATTTTGAAAATTGTAGAGGATAAAGTATAGACAAAGGAAGAGTATCCCTATGTAAAGATGGTATATGTAAATGATCGATCCACAAACTTTTGAAAATCTCGTAATAGTCATGTAACACAATGTTACAAGTTTTTGAAGTTTTGAATTTTGATGTTTTGGGACTTAGGCAATTTTCCCATATGTTGTCATCAATGATAAAGGGGGAAATTGTTGGCAATTTGGCTAGGTAGGATATCATGATGTTGTCATTTATGGAAACATATTATTAGTATTAAGTCAACAGGACCTAAGGATGATTATTTGGGATAATGGCTCATAAAATAATCTAAGTATCACAAAATTTATCTGTCAGCACATATATTTTTTTGGTCACCACAGTTCACAAAGATATTTCTAGCACGTGTGCACTTGGGTACGAATACTACAGAGTGTGTCAATCCTACGAATAAAAGCACATGAATGTACGACCTCTACAAAAAAAGTTATTATTGTTTCACTAAAATAGTCTTGAGCTGACATAATAGACAATAGCTAGTAAATGTATATTTTGGATTAAGGGAGTATTTTATTTATCAAAATATTGAGTTAACTAATTAGGGACAAAATCCTAGATGTTAACCCTAATTCATCAAGAAGTAACTTTATGTTTTGAGAAGCACATAATGAATTTAATCTATTTTAGTAATAACTTGTATAAAGGAAAGAAACTTGTAATGCAAAGTTGTAACAAGTTATTGTATTGGTGTATGTTAATGTATTATACGAATTCTAATGTATGATCAGAGTAGTCCAAGTTTTTGATAAGTTTTGTAAAGAGCATCAAAAGACAAATCAAAATATTGAAGATATTCAACAACAGTGAAAGGTTTTTTTCATTATCTTTTGTACATTGAATATTATCATTGTATATATTGCATGTTTGGGCAGTGAGCTCATCTTGCATACATACTTTTGTATTTTCTAATACTAACTCCTAATAGGGTTGAGGCTTCTAACAAGGAGTGCGACACTATACAGATGTAATAGACTCCTCACAGGGTCAATATCTTTCACAAGATAATTTTGATTAGTGGATCATTTAGTGGGTACCATCTCCACCAGGCTTTTCCCTTGGCTATGGTTTCCTTGATAACAAATATGGTGTTATGAATTCCATTATTTTATGGTTGTGTTTATTGTTCACTTTATTCAGTTTAGTTTCTTATGAAAGTTATAAGTTAATTAATAATATCCATACTTGGGCAAAAGTTAAGGTTTGTGAAATATTGATTCACACCCCCCCCCCTCTCAGTATTTCCTATTTCTAACAAATATACTTTCTGAAGTATGCTCGGTTATGAGCCAATCCGATTAAAGACTACAAAGCACATTGTTAGGTGTGACCTAGTTAAGGGATTAACCTTAGATCTGTTAGGATCTTTACCCTGTCAGGAGTGGCCTTGTTAGAGGTCTTAAAACACTCTTTTTGGAATGTCACCTTTCTGAGGATTTACAATAAGATTGTTAAGTCCACTATGTTAAGAAATTTGACTGTTACAAATTCTAGTAAGAAACATTAATAAAAATGACATGTAGATGTGAAACTATCTTTTCTCAATCAGATCCTTGTGCACTCTTCAATCTTCACTTCAATTCTTCATCTTCTACTAGCACCAACACTTAATCAAATCACTATTTTCCAGCTCAAAATCTCTATATTCCTTCTTCATTGCAATAGTCGGTAGCCCTTCAAATTTTCAATTTTCCATCTATTTGTCCATATAAGATCATCCTTTATATAGATAAGTTTTGCATCTTAATCTCCTCTATTAGGTTTTCTTTTAGTTAATCTTGATTGTTCAATTCATTATTCATCAAATTTGCATCTCGATAACACGTTTTATTTTCACCTAGGAACTTGACCTTTTCTTGTAACTTGTTCCACTTCTTTTTTCTGCTTAGATCTAGCCATAGATCTCCATCTTGAATTTTCATAACCGTAGATCACTGTAACTAAATTTCCTCATCATTATGATCATCCAGCTCATCATAGCTAATCATTAAATATATATTCCATCTACATTTAATACCTTTTCCTTTCTCAGTGTTCTTCACTTAGAATTTTGGTTACATCGCTCTGTGCCTAAACCTTTCCAATTTACTGAGTGAGCAAATTCTTACCTTTACCTTACTGAGTGACTTAACAAAATCATATGTTAGGTAGAAAACAATCATACCAACATACTCAAATCATTGTCCAATATGTATCAGTTGCCCATTTAAGTTCTACAACTTCTCAACTTCTCATTTCCTCTTCTTCTTAATCTCATTCATCTTATATAATTTACTGAATGATATGGAAACATAATATAAATCATAAATCAATTGCTTCACATCAATGAGAAGATTATAAATGATCTAATATTTCTACTATCATCATGTATACCTTTGATATTGGTTGGTCTTCATCATCATCTCCATCAAATAATCAATCGTCAACATTTTTATCAGTTATGATAATAGGACCCCGAAAGGGGAGACCCAAAGAAGAAATACCAGGGTCAAAATTTGGCCCAGTCCTAAGGTCAGGGTCGAAATTCAACCTAGACCTAAGGGTAGGGCTAAAATTAGGCCTAAACCTAAGGGTCGGGGCCGAAATTTGGCATAGACATGAGGCCATAATCTTTTGGGATTTCTCGGAGGGCTTAGAACAAAATTTAGTTCAGGGTAAAAGACTAAGATGAGTGGGAAGGGTCCAATTTAAGGATGAAAAGGATCCTATAAAGAAGAGATAGAAAAGGAGGAAACCTCAGATTTAGGTCCTACCTTGAGCTTTGTACAAAAGAAGAGGGAAATCAAGGTGGATTTGTTATATCCTACCCTAATCTCACCTAGGAGAGAGGAAAGAACTCATGCAAGTGCATCCTAAATGCAAGTGTACTATGAAATCACACTAAATAGGTGCTAAACCATCACTAAATTGAAGTGCTTCCAATTTAGGATGATACAATATCAAATATCAGATACCTTTGACACAAATATCAAAACTTGGGATTTCTATGGGATTTGGCTTGGGAATGTCAAACCTAGAAAGTAAACCCAAAAAATGTGTTTATGAGATTTTCTTGTGTTTAGATAGACTTCGGCCATGGAGCTAACAATTTTTTTTACTCAAAATTTATGAAACAAAAAAAGGTTTCTTAAGGATATTCTCATATTTCTACCAAAATAAATTTTGTCTAATTTTGAGTTTAATAAATAATTATTATTTATTTTCTAATTGGATTATGTCCAAAGTCTTAATTAATAAGCTATTTGTAAAACATTTATAACTTTCAAATAGTATAATAATTTTCAAATTTGAAACATGTGTCACATTCTATACTTGACTTACTATAAGAAAAAATAATTTAAAATTTATTAAGTTTTAACCAAGTTATGGTGGTCAGAAACATGAGTTTTTATATTTCAAAAAAGTTGTAGTAAAAAAATCATAATTAATTATTTGCTTGGAAATAAATCACAAAAAATGTGTCACATCTAGACATGGGTCTTCTACTTATATATAGAATCTTGTAAAAAAAATATTATCATTTGATTGTGGTTAGGGTGGTCAGACATACACCTACATCTAATATTTTTCCTGAAATTTACTTACTATTGCATTCAAAATTCAAAATTTCTCCAAATAGATTTTTTTTCTTCAAAAAATAACTAGTAGCTTAGAAACTACATTTAATTTCCTATAGATTCTATTATTACATATTTTTTATATCTTAAGTGATAACCTATTGAAATTTTTCCACCAAGTTGCCTAACTCTATTTTTCTAAAATTTTATTACTACTTAAGGGCCTACTTTGGCCCACCATGATCTTGCACATACCCTTATGATATAAAAATAATTAAGTTAGGACAACGACACCTAAGAAAACTTAACATGTGAATAAGTTCCCACTAATAACTAGATAGTAAATAAGCTCATTCAAATTAACCCCCCACCCCCAGTTACATGCAACTTAGGAAATTAAATTATTATGCAAATGATGTAAGATGTGATTGATGATGCAATATGTGTCCCAACAACTAAGTTGCACTAGGTACCTATGTACAACTAATCATTCATAAATTATCTCTCATAATACCTTGCATGGGACAAAACTTGTCCCTGAAAGAGAGAGAGAATTTAAATTGTGCACAAGTGATAGAGAAAGTGATGTATAGAATTTCCAATGTCAATAGTGTGGATTTAAGGAAAGTAGTAGAAAAAATAATTCAAGAGTAATTTAGGAAGAAGGATGAAAGAATGAGCTTTGAAATTCCTAAAATCTATTTTTAGTGACATATTAAGGATATGAAAAGAAGAAGAGTGGGATAAAAATGAAAACATGTAAACATGATGTCTTATAGAATAAAAGAGGAATATAGGAAGAGAAAAAAATGATAAAGTGCATTCATCGAGTGGATCTTTAAGAAATTTGAACAAAGAAGTCTCTAAATGTTTGGCATGGATTGAAGAGGTTAATAAAAGGAATTCAACTAAAACTTAGGTAGTTTCAAAGTAATAAACAAAATAATTCATTTATAACTACCAAAGTTGAAAAGGATGGTGTTGGAACATTGAGAAGAATTACTTTGATACTTGTAGGTTATACTTAATGGCAATACTTTATAACCCATGTGTATTATTTTTGTTATATGTCTTGTTGTATCTTAATTATGTGTGATTTTATTTTATGTCATGTGGATTCTTATACTTTTAAAGTTATTTCAACCTTATTGCTTTCATGCATTATGTCAACTCTATTAAAGAGATAAATATCAAATTATATCAACTTTTTTTTATAATGTACATCACACTACTTAGAGATGTGCTTATATTAATTTTTTAATTTTTTATAAATAAGAAAAGAGAAATGTGTTACAACAAATATTGATATAAATTCCTATTATTACTAATAACAAACTTTAAGAGACAAAAAAAAATCTATAAAATTATTAAAATTAATCTATAATCTAGACATTTATGTTAATATATTTTTTTTAAGGAATCATGAATATATTTATTGATGACATAAATTTATGCATTAGAATAAAATTTCACTTTACAAAAAATAGTAATAATATGATTTAAAAAGTATTGTAAACAAGAAAAAATGATATAAATAATATTTGTAAAATATAAAAAATCATGAATTGAATTTACATAAAAAAATTCTCACTTGTCATTAATCAACATTATTTAAATTTACACAATTTATTTATTGAAATTTATGAAAATTTTCTAAATTCCTAAAAAATCAATTTTGGTGCCTAAATAATTCTAAAATGTAGAGCAATAATACTCTTCTTTCAACTTCTTATTATACATGTTATTTAAAGACGTTATAATTTCTTAAGCTGAAATTAGTAGTAGACTTTGATATGGCCACCTATTTAAACTTCATAAATGTTTCCATATTTAAATTTTGAAATACTATCAAAAGATTTACAAATTCTTCTAAATTCTAGTAAGTTTAAGAATATTATCCAAAAGTTTAAGATGGACAATTATAACCAAATTGACAAGAAACTTTTAAAAAAATATCTTACTAGAAGGAATGAATATTCCAAGGAAATGTGTGTAACCTCAGTAAGAAGAAAAAAGAATATATGAATTGTGTAGGAAAGAAGTGAGGAATTGTGTGTTTAAATAATTAAGAAGAACAACAATATATAAATGTTATTTTATTATTATAATATAATTCAATTTTTTTTGGGACATATAATTGTTTCTTATAGTCTTACAATTGCACTTTTTAAAAGTATAATAAATCTATTTGAATCTATATTTAAAATTTAGTATTGAAAAGAAACATTTGTGTTTATAAATCTAAGGAACTATTAAGTATAATTTTTAGAATTATATTTAAATATACTTGAATATTGTGATGTGGATTGGGTACATTTCAATTGATGATTGAAAATCAAAATAAGAAATAATTAATTATCTTCACTTTGCTCTTTTTCATAATGGATCATTGAGTGTGTTCTAAAAGCTCAAACAACAAAACATGCAGAGTGTAAATCAAAAGCTTTTACATCTTAATTATGTAGATTGTAGAAAATTAATGTCAACTCTACATTATTTCTTTCAATTGCATAGTTTCAAGAAGAACTAAACATTTTGAATTATAGTATTATTTTCATCATAATCAAATTATAGAGATAAATATATATATATATATATATATATATATATATATATATATATATATATATATATATAGAGAGAGAGAGAGAGAGAGAGAGAGAGAGAGAGAGAGAGAGAGAGAGAGAGAGAGAGAGAGAGAGAGGGGTACTAGTTTCAATAAAAAGCTTCAATGTCTACTAGTTTTGACTTAATAATATTAAGCTAAGTGGGAGTGTTCAATGTAAAAAAGTTAAAAATTTATGGGTTAGGTGTAGTTATGTGAACTTAAAATAGTTTAAATTAAAAGGTGTGTTTTAAGAGTCTTTTAGCATTCTTCCTTTTTAATTTAATATTTCTTTTGTATAAGTTGGTAAAAATATGCTTTTTGAATAATTTGAAAAATAACATTAGGTTTATTGTCTTTTGATAAAAAAAAAAAAAAAGGTTTATTGAACATAATTGATTTTGACATCATATGAATAAAGTCATTGTTAAAATATATGAGAGTTTAGTGAATAAGAAACTCAGGTTCAATAATTTAAATAAAAATATTTATGTAAATAATAATGTCATATTTAAATAAAGCCTATGAGAAGGTGGATTGGAGATTTTTAGCTAAGTGTATGGAAAAATTTGGCTTCTCTAGATCATGGATAACCCTAATTTTCTATTGCATATCAACAACAATATTTTCAATTTTGATCAGTGGCTCGTCCCATGGCTACTTTGAAAGCTCTAGATGAATTAGACAAGGCAACCCAATTTCCCCCTTCCTTTTCATCATAATGACAGAGGCTCTCAATAGGAGCTTGATTAGTCTCCAGAATCAATGCATGTTAAAAGGAGTGGAAGTCACATCCTCAGTGAGACCACTAACACACTAGAAATTTGCAGAGGATACAATGTTGTTTGGGAAAGGGACTATAGAAGAAGCAAAGCAGTTGAAGAAACTATTATCAAACTATGCAAAGGCCTTGAGTCAAGAGGTGAACACAAAGAAGTCACAAATTTTCTTCTTCTTTGTCAAACAAAGGATACAACAATGAATACTGGACACTTTCAGATTCAAGGAGGGTAAGGTACCATGCACTTCCATAGGAGTTCTGGTTGACAAGACATCGAGATCTACACCAGCATGGAAACCTATTGGAGAAAAATTAGATAGGAGGATAGAGTCTTGGAAATCTAAATGGTTATCCTAGGCATGTAAAATATTATACTAAAAGCCACATTGGTAGTAATCCCGATATACTTGATATCATGCATATCATTACCAACAGATAGTTATATGGACATGGTAAAGAAAATGAGGAAATTATTTTGGCAAGGAACAAATACCAAGAATAAATTTGTGTTAATAGCTTGGGAAAAAAATTGCAAACCATTGGAATATGGAGGAACAGGTATAAAAAACCAGCTTCATCAAAACCAAGCTTTAGGGGCAAAACGTTTTTGGAAAATTCATCATGAACCACATCTCAAATGGGTTAGAATCTTAAGAGGGAAATACCTTGCCAACCTCAATGGAGAGGGGACCTTGAGAGTTGCAGAATACCCCAGAGGATCCCAGATATGGAACTTCATATCTAACTCCAACAAAATAATATTAGGTCACACCACATGGAACATAAAGGAGCGAAGTAATGCTCTATTTTGGGATGATTCATGGGGAGGATACCTCATAATAAGTCAACTAATGAATTCAGAAAGGATAAAATATGTATGCATTGAAAAATGGGGAAAATATGTCAAGGATCACATTAAAATTCCAGAGCCTAACCCTGAGGGTAGGTGGAAACATAAACAATTAGAAAGTCTAAGATTGCATCAGGAAGACATAGATAACCCGAATGAAATTATAAAAGATAGGTTTTTCATTCTTAAACCAGGTAGTGATGAAATCATCTGGAATGGTGCTAAGTCAGGGAAACACAGTGTGAAGGAAGGGTACAAGATTATTTATCTAATCAATGAAATCAAACTAAATCTCAATTGCCAATTTAGTTATGTTGGAGCAAAGTGTGGGCATTCCAAAAGCGAGAGTCTTTTCTTGGGCAACATTATAAGGAAAAATCATGACTACAGACAAGTTCAAAAGGCTTGGGTTCCAAGGGCCATCAATTTTCCCCCTTTGCCAAATGAATGAGGAGGATGTCAACCATCCATTACTGACCTATCCTTTTTCATCTCAATGCTGGCAGTGGTTGTGTGCAAAATTAGGGTGCCTTTTTGCATTACCAAATGATGTTTTGTCTCTTTTTCAGTCACGACCACTAATAAACCAAGAGAGCCTATGTGGAAGATTGTAGATTATATCACCCTCAATCTTGATTTGGGAATTGTGGAAGGAAATAAATAGAAGAATCTTCCAAGATAAAGGCATGGGCATAGTTTCATTGATAAATAAAATAGAAGCAGTAGTAGTAGAAACAATGAACTCACAAATCTCAATTCAGCGGTCTTCCCCAAAGTTTTACACTAGATGTGATGATCTTATGTTTAAGAATTGGTTCGGACTCGTCGTTCCATAGATTATAGGTAAAGGAGGGAAAGTAAGCTCTAGGAATAGAGAAAGATATAGATGATCTCTGCCAGTCAACGGTTGGTACAAGTTAAACTTTGGTGGGGCCTCCAGAGGAAACTCTGACCCATCGAGTGCTAGATGCATCATTCACTCTAGCAATGGGGTAAAAGCACAATAAGCTGTCACCCTTTTACAAAGGAAGAGGCTAACAACACAAAAACTAAAAAAATTCAAGGGCATAAAAGTCACATTTCTGTTGAGAATTTGAAGATGATGTAAACTAATGAAATGTGTAAAATAGGATGAATTTTATGCCTATAATTGTTTAAAAATTAATTTGAGCAAAAATTAATATGTTTTTTTAATTTTTTAGGTCTATTTTTCATATCCTGAAAATACTACAAATAAGGGAGTTCACTTCCCGTCAAATGATTATAAGTAAAACATTTTTTTTCCCTCCAATTTCAGAATATGTTTTAGATGACATGTATATCTAGTGCAGAAAAAAAGAAAGAAGTTTTTTCAATCTATAGTTTACCCGTTATAAGTATTGAAAGTCGACCTTACCTGAAATCAATAGTTTTTGTTTCCCGTCACTTTTACCCTATCAAAACTATACCAAAAACCAAATAAATTATACATTCTTGAAGAGGACTCTCTCCTCTAGTGCTGTATATAATTTTAAATTTTTTTTGAATTGATTTAGTATTTTTCTATATTTTCTGAATCAACATCTTCTCAAAGTTTAATATACCTACATGTAGTTTTTAGCAAATTTGTTTAACATTTTGTAGATGAAACAATATAAAATTTATATGTCCAGAATCGTACTTCCAAGATCTAGAAAAGGGTACTTTTAGTTTTTTAACATTTTCTATTTTGATCTAAGAAAGGAACAACAAAAGTGCAAAATTCTAGTTTTTTTATGTTTTTGGTGGTTTGGCTGCCAACATGGCATGCCACCTAAGTAGATTGGGCCGAGTCCGACTGGGCCGAGTCTAACTCGGCCGAGTCCCCCTAGGGGGTCAGCCCCACTCAAATAGCCTAATAGTGTGCAAATGAGTGGTTTGTGATATTTTTTATATTAAAAATATTATTTAGACTCGGCCGAGTCCGACTCGGCCGAGTACCACTCGGCCCAGTCCAATGGGCCACATAGACGCCATTCAGCGCCGTGTGGCACCTACGTGTACTCGGCCATGTTGGACTCGGCCGAGTCTAACTGGGCCTAGTTTAACTGGGCCGAGTGAATTGAGTTAGCCCAAAAGGTGACACTCGATTGTGCTTTTACCCAATGGTGAGCCTATAGCAAGATCAGCACTACCACTAGTTGAGGACACTAATAATATGGTAGAATTCAAAGCCTTACTAGTAGAAATATCTCTATTCTTAGAATTTAAGTTAACAAAATAAGAAACTGAAGGGGACTCAATGATTGTGATAAATGTTGTAAGATCTAAGGCTACCCCAAATTGGAGATTGCACTCTCTTTTGGAAGTGGTGTTGTCTTTGATTAACAAATTTGAGCAGGTTACAATTAATCACATATACAAAGAAGGGAATAGTTTAGCAGATAGTTTAGCCAAGATGGGTGCAGAGGGAAATCATCTTAAACATACATTTGGAGGAAGGATAGAAGTTTCAAAAGTTTAACAAAATTGAGCTGGTTGAAACAACACATTGCCTCCCTACACTCTATTGCTAAAAAATGGTTTAGCCAATAGAAACCCAAGAGAATCTGGACTAGGTTTATCAATATAAATATAATGAAAAACTGAGGGTCTTGGAAGCAAAGACTGCTCAAAGGTGAGTGAGGCAGAAGATGAATCAATGAAGGAAGAAAAAAAGGCAATGGATAACAGTTAGTTGAAAGCTGAAGAGGCAGACATGAAGCAAGAATTAGCAGAGCCCGAAGAGGATTTAAAGGACGAGCTAGGGGATGATGCAAAAGTAGAGGATGAGCAGGATGACTCCCAAGGAATGAACCCACGATAGGATGGGGAGGAAAAAGGATCTTCGTCTTCTTCAGACGAAGGAATAATAGATAAAAGTCTCTAAACTCTATTTTTGTCTAGTTAATTTGCAAAAGTGTTATTGAAGTTCCAAGTGTTTGATATATCAATCGACTACTTCCACTAAGTATGTGACTTCAAACTATGTTGTTCTTATCATACTTTGATACAAAACTTTTAGCTTTGGCCCCTTAATAAGCCAAAAAAAAAATGTTATATTTACAAAACTAATATTCTATATAAAAGTATTAAATTGTTAAAATTTATTATTATTTTTTAGATGATTTATGATTCACAAAGTAATTTCTTATACAAAAATATATGAGAGTTGTCATTCTGTAAGAACTAAAGACTTGATTTCTAAATGATTCATCAGAAAACATTCAACCTCAACAACACATCAAAGATCATACATCATACATTGACAATTTTGTATTCTTAATAATAAAATAAGATTTAAAATATATATTTAAATATATTCAAACAATAATTAAAATAAAAAGAAAAAGAGAATGTTGGAGAAATAATGTGTGGTTTATAACGTGCATTTATTGGTAGCTTAGTGGAAATACTGTAACAGAGTTCTTCGAGCTTTTAAAATGGCGAAACACCAAAAACTCATACTAAGCAGAGGCCAGCTGATTAAAAGCACGATCGAAAATGAGCTTCTGCGTTCTTCATTTCTCAGTTATGTTCTGGGCTTGTGCTCTGGTTGTCCTGTCAGAACCAGAAAGCGTGTTTAATTTCATTTTTCCATCTTTCGACGAAAGATCCAGCCAAGATATTGAGCTTCTGTATGGTGCCCATATTGAACACAACGGAAGCTTCGATTTCCTGCAACTCACCAAAACTGAAGGCGGAATCACCTACAGCGAAGGTTGGGCTACTTACAAGAAATCCATTCCAGTATGGGACAGATCTTCACGGCGCTTAGCAGATTTTAGCACGCATTTTCAATTCATCATCAAGCCGGACATTGCCAATACTTTTGGTTCAGGCGAAGGCCTCACTTTCTTCATGGCGCCGTTGGATTTCAAAGCGCCGGAATTATCTGCCGGGAAATGGCTCGGCTTGTTCAACTCAACAACTGTAGGAAAATCTTGGAACAGAGTAGTGGCCATAGAATTCGACACAGAGAAGAATTCTTTCGATCCCGACGACGACCATGTCGGAATCGATGTCAATAGCATCGTATCTGCGGCGAATCATTCTCTAGTTAATGAAAGTCTCAAAGACGGGAGAAAATGGGGGGTTTGGGTGGATTATGACGGGCGGCGGAAGAAAATTGAGGTTTTTCTTACGCACAATGATGAAACTAAACCGGCGGTTCCAGTTTTGAAATACGGCATAGATCTGTCGGAAGTTGTCCCGCCGGATGTAAAGATTGGCTTCTCGGCTGCTACAGGGATGGGATTTGGGACTCATACTCTGCTTTTCTGGGACTTCAATTGCAGAACTTCGTGGAATGCTTCCAGTGTAAAGATCAAGGGTTCGAACCCCGTCAATGGCGAAAAGAGAAAGAAAAACGACGAGAAGGTATCAAAATCTAAATTTATTTCTGTTTCTGTTGTGCTAGGCATTCTGGTCCTGGTCTGTTGCTCAGGCAGTGTGTGGCTATGGCGGCGTTCTATGAATTCCAATCGCAGAACGAAATCGACGAGCGAAGAAGGGAGAGAAGACATGGAAACGGATCTGGACGAGCAGATTTCCCACGGCCCGCGGAAATTCACCTTCTCAGAGCTCAGCGCCGCAACGAAAAGCTTCAGCGAGGACCAAAAGCTCGGCCATGGAGGCTTCGGATCGGTTTACAGAGGGGTTTTGGAGGAGACAGAGGAGGTTGTGGCGGTGAAAAGGATTTCGGAAGCTTCGAAACAGGGGAAGAAGGAATATGTTGCAGAGGTGAGCATAATAACACGGCTAGGGCACCGGAATCTGGTTCGGCTTTTGGGATGGTGTCATGAAAAGGGGGAATTGCTTCTGGTTTATGAATTCATGTCAAATGGAAGCCTGGACAAGCACATTTTCAGCGATTCCGGTGCTCTGGATTCACCTGTTCTGGAGTGGGATCGAAGGTACAGTATTGCCTGTGGTGTAGCCTCGGCTTTGGTTTATCTTCACGAAGATTGGGATCAATGTGTGCTTCACAGGGATGTGAAATCCAGCAATGTGATGCTGGATTCGAATTTCAATGCCAAATTGGGGGATTTTGGGCTTGCCAGGCTTGTGGAGCGCGACATTGAAGCTTCTTCGCTTACGACTGTGGTCGCAGGAACTCTAGGTTATCTGGCACCAGAATGTCTCATAACTGGAAAGGCGAGCCCGGAATCTGATGTTTTCAGTTTTGGAGCAGTTGCTTTGGAAATTGCCTGCGGAAGGCGGGCTTTGGATCAGAGGCTGAGAGAGAATTTCCATTTGAGGCTGGTTGAATGGGTTTGGGATTTGTTTTCGCAGGGGAGGATTTTGGATGCGGCGGCAGAGAATATGCGTGGTGAATTTAATGGTGAAGAAATGGAGATATTGATGATTGTGGGGCTTTGGTGCTCTCATCCAGATCCCAGTGCCAGGCCTTCCATGAGAGAGGCGCTCAGAGCTCTCAGATTGGAAACGCCGGGCCCCTGTATTCCAGTGAAGATGCCTGTCACTGTTTATTTCTGAAGCGACGCCGTGAGGCCAAGAGATGTTTTATCGACGTCCTTGTTTGGAAGTACGTCTGAATCGAGCAGGATTTCGGCCTCTCTTTAGCCATGGTAACTCGATAATTTCAGCATCTGCGATTGACTGTCATTTCACAAAGTTGGTGAACGGTTGAGAAAATTTGCTCGAAATTTTGCTGGATTTCAATAGAATTCGATTCCTCGCCATGGTTGTATGTTTTCTTTTTTCTCTGTGAATTTAGGCTGACGATCTTGACGGTTCCACATATTTTCTCTTTCAAATGCTTATTTCAGGTGCGGCTTAAATTGCACACTCGTTTTGAGTTACGATACTAGTGCCATTTAAAGAGTGGTTTAAGTGAAAACAGGTTTCCAGGAATCCAATCTGTATACTAGGATTGGGTTTAAGTTTCCACATAAAATAATTTAAAAATATAATTATTATTTTATTATGGCTAAATATAATATTAGTTTCTTTCTTTTGATTCTAAAATTTGTTGTCATTTTCATAGTCCAATAACTTCTTGTTAATTTTTTTATCATTATGATTTAGTATACTTTCATGTTCCACTAAATGGTACTTATTATAATGAAATAATAAAGTATATATTTTTTATACTATTATTAATTATATAATTTGAAGCGAGCTTAAAGTTGTTTTTAAAAATTAGTATCTTTATAATCTATGAAATTATTTTGTTATTTATAAATAGTATTCAAAATTTAAATTTATAAGTAGTTATATCTTTGAGAGCTAGTAGATTTCTACAATTCATGAGATCAATTGTAAATGTTACTTTTCGATTCGATTGTGTAAGTTTTTTTGCATCAATGTTTCAGATGTGATTCGAGGAGAAAAAAGATTAGTAGGAGACCCATAAAGCTAAAAAGAGGAAGAGGGAGGTGAGAGTATTTCATTGGCTTATTTTTATTGACTATAATAATTATTAATTATATTTTGATGTTACTATGAAATTTTTAATAAGAAAAAAAGGTTTAAGTTAAGTTTAATTTAATTTCTTATTATTCATACAAAATATAATTCTAAATTAAATAGTAGTTTAATAAATAAATATAAAATATATAGGTACTTAGCTTTATAGTTAGAAAAGATTAATAATATTTTTAATATAGTAAGTTTTTAACTATCTTTGTATGAAATTTTTATAAGGAAAAAAGTTTTAAGTGAAGTTAGATCTAATTTGTTATTCTTCATACATAATATAATTCTAAATGAAATGGTAGTTTAATAAATAAATACAAATTATATAGTTACCTAACTTTATAATTAGAGAAGATTAATAATATTTCTAATATATTAAATTTTGAACTATCTTTAATCTAGAAATTATATTTCTTTATATTAGCTACACCTTTAATTCTAAATTAAACTTGTGCACCATCTTAAGTCAAGTTGTGTCTCAAAGTCCTTTGTATATCTATAAATTTACTCTTATGTCGTTTGGATCTTATCATTTTGTTTTTGCATTCATTCTTTTTGCTTCATCAAGTCCACTCTCTCTATTCCACCATCTAGATTTGTAGAAAATAAGAATACTCTTGGAAGACCTTTGATATATTCAATCATAAATCATGTGTATAAGAGATAGGAAAATAGCAAGAAAACCTTCCAAAATAATTTGTGAACATTTATAAATGTGTTTTAAAGAATCATTGAAGTGGTCTTCTGATGCTAAATGCTAATTTAGTAAAATAAATATCAAAGATATTGGTAATTATCTTAACAATCAAAGGAAAATAAATAATTCTTCTACTATATACTACATTCTAAACTATCTTAGACTTATATATGAATTGTCTCTTCATCCATGTAATGCTTTAGATTATATATATTTTGTCAAAATACACAATTTTTTATTTTAAGTTTTGAGCCTATAGTTCAATACACAAACATTTTATTTTGATATTTTAAAAATCATTTTTACAATCTAATAGCTTCTTATTGATTCTATGTATTAAAAATTAAAGATATGAACATTTTATGTTCATATTATTAGCTTGAGTATTCTTGAATTTGATAGTGTATACTTTTTACTTCATCATTGATTTGCATCACACTCCATGGTCCATCATTGGAATGAGATAAAAGAGAAGAGATTTCATCAATATCAAATATTATGTCCTACTACAACTAGAATATCATCCTAACTTTGTCTTTTAAATTGGTGATATATATGCTAAATCAATTTGAAGTGAGTCATATTTTGAGAGAGGAAACTAAAATGTTTGTTGTTGTCAGGTGAAGAACAAAAAAAATACATATATATGGAGAAAAACAATTGGAGTAATTGTATAATATCCAAAAATTCAATAATTGGTAACAAATTAAGTAGTAGACAATTTAATATTAAGCATCATATAAACCTCAAATTCCACATAGCTAAGGAACCCTCTTAAGGCTAACACAAAAAAATTTGTTGAATACATTAATTGAATACATATTTTTTAGAAGATCTTCTCCCAAAGAAGAAAATTCTAAACCAAGCATGAGTTCATCAAGTTGTCTCTTAACCTTCTAAAGGTGTCGATTTGAGCTATGTTCTTGAGCTCTTAGTCCCAAACTCTCAAATCATAGAGTCTTGAATTATTTGGCAACAAACCCTAAGAGCTATGACGAGGCTCTATTATTTTTTGATGATCACAAAAGGGTATAATTATTGATCATATACTTTGAAGCTTGTTGGAAAATAATCCATATTTTTCTTAGCACCAAATCTCATACGTGTCTCCAAAATAGAACCTTCATACATGTATTCTTCAAATTTATCATCATAAACAATGAAATCTAAAAATGAAAAACAAAACTAGAACACCAAAAATGGTTCTTCAGCAAGACACCATCTCAAAATTATGAGAAGATAAGATGTGATAATTCTCTAGTGCTACTAGCCTCTAAAACGTGAAGACTTATAGTACTAGTGCATTATTAACACCACAGGAAGAGTAATTGATAACAAAGTTCATCGTCCAATCAATCTTCATCCCCAATGTAAGAAAAAAATTCATTCATTAGATTCTTCTTTGAATTCTCTTTTAAGAACATCACTAGCTCAATTTCTACAAGCTCAAGTTATACGACCATTTTTCTTACAATAATATTATTTGATCCCCCCTAATCGTATATTATTCCTCTGGGAATATAATGTTTTATCTTGTTTAAGATCAACTTTTGCAGCTTCCTTTGTCCTATTTTCTTCTACTAGAAAGGATCTATCATATTTTCTTGAGTTTTTTATTAATTTTTACTGAGTTTAAAATTAACATTATTGGATTTTGAAGGCAATTTGTTTAGCAAGATTTGACGTTAGCATCATAATTACCTATTAGAGCCTTAACCCTTGTAAACTGTCTAATGAGAGATCTCAAATTACTTATATAGTTTGACATTGTGATTCCATCTTCCATTTTTAACTTGGGCAATTAATTTTCTTAGGGTAAACTTTGAAATTACTCAACTCCAATTTATGGTATTGAAATGTGATAGTGAATAATGTATAGTAGTAGAAAGATCTTAAGACATTGAAAAACTAAACATTTTGAATTATCGAAGTGTTTCCATTATATTCAAATTGAAAAAAAACATTGCATGTATATTAACGAAGACATTGTTTAAAAAGGTGTATTTTCAAAAAAAATGTTTAACAGTATTGACAAGTAATAATATTTAGCCGAGTGGTAGTGTTCAATATAGAAAATTAAAAAATTTAAGTGTAGTTAGTTAACTTAAGAAAATAGTGTGAATTAGAAGTTGTGTTTTACTAAGAGTCATGAATAACATGTCATTTTATTTATATTTAATATTTCTTTTGAATAAGTTGGTAGGAACATGCTTTTTGAATAAGTTGAAAACAACATTATGTTTATTGAACATAATTGATTTTGACATGCACATTAATAAAGTTATTGTTAAAATATATGTTTGAAAGATTTATGATCCACAAAGTCATTTTCTCACATATATACAAGTATGTGAGAGGTATCTATTCCATCAAGAACACAATCTCTCTATTAGAATCATTAATTACCATTCAACTTCAACAATAGATTAAAATCCAAAAATGCATTGACAAATTTTCATTCTTAATAATACAATAAGATTTAAAATATAATTTTTTGATATATTCAACCTATAATTATAATAAAAAGAAAAAACTAATGTTTATATATATATCAATGTTACTATAATATAATACTATGTGTGGGTTTTAACGTGCGTTTATAGGTAGCTTAGTGGAAATACTGTAACAGAGTTCTTAGAGCTTTTTAAATGGCTAAACATCAAAAACTCATACTAAGCAGAGGCCAGTTGATTAAAAGCACGATCGAAAGCGAGCTTCTGCATTCTTCATTTCTTAGTTATTTTCTGGGCTTCCGCAGTGGTTGTCCTGTCAGAACCAGGAATTGTGATTAATTTCAATTTTCCATCTTTCGACGAAAGATTCAGCCAAGATATTGAGCTTCTGTATGGTGCGGCTCGCCTACAGAAAAGGTTGGGCTACTTACAAGAAATCAATTCCAGTATGTGACAGATCTTCACGGCGCTTAGCAGATTTTAGCACGCATTTTCAATTCATCATCAAGCCAGACATTTACAATTCTTTTGGTTCAGGCGTTGGCCTTACTTTCTTCATGGCGCCGCTGGATTTCAAACCGTCGGAATCATCTGCCAGAAAATGGCTCGGCTTGTTCAATTCAACATACCTGGGGATGAGACCTGTGAAAGACTTCTATTTCTCGCTCATGAAAGCCTTCTCCACCAAAAACAGAAATGCCTCCACAACAGCCAAGCTGTAGGACACATTCAAAGCGGGATTCCGATTCTACTTCTCGCTATTACCCTCAACATGACCGTAGTGTTGCCCTGCTAATCTCCACACAGACAAAGCAATACAGTTACACGCGAACAACAGTTGCGCCCAGACGAGAAGCTTACTTATATTATTAGAAAAGCATATTGCACCAATGGATTGCTGAAACATGTAGGCCTCTTTTCACAGCATGTGGTATGGATTTGTTGAAATTGATTTAGAAGGTTTCAAGAAAATTTAAGTGGCAAGAGTAAAGCCATATTCAACTACTTTAGGTAGCATCCTCCCTTCTGCGATGAAATGGAAGCTTTGGAATAGCGTACGGTCATCCTTCAAAGAAAAATGAAGGTGCATTTCTTTTACCAGTAAGATGCGTTTTAGTCCAAAAATTATCACTGGATATGCCACAAACGGATCTCTGCACCCTCATTTGTTGCGTGTGAGTGTGGATACGGTTTCTAAGAAGCGCATGACAGTTTCTGTTAGATTAAGTACATGACATGGTGAAACATTTACTTAACATTTACTTAGACTTTAACAATAATTACGTTACAATATATAAACTTAATTTAATTTTAAAATAATAAATTATATGATTACAACTTAAAAAAAAAAATTATTTATTTTAATTCTTATATATATATATATATATATATATATATATATATATAATGTTTCATATTATTAGAAATATAAGTAAATAATAATAAATTTTGAAATTTTAAAGATAATCCTAATTATTATTATTAATAAAATAAAATAATATATTTAAATTTATTGAATGTTTGATTTTAAAGTTTGATAAAAATTATTTATTTTAATTATTATATATATGATATAAAATATTTCATATTATTAGAAATATAAGTAAATAATAATAAATTTTGAAATTTCAAAGATAATCCTAATTATTATTATTAATGAAATAAAATAATATATTTAAATTTAATGAATGTTTTATTTTAAAGTTTGATAAAAATATTTATTTTAATTATTATTATTAATGAAATAAAATAATATAGTTAAATTTAATGAATGTTTGATTTGTATTATAAAATTATTTATTAATATGTAGAAATCTCTTACTTATAATTTATAATTTTACATTAATTTGAATAATATTAAAAATGTTCATTATTATTATATTTTTAAATATAAAATATAAAACTTTTGTTCACACAATTGTAATATTCTATAGTTTTTAAAATATTTTATTTGAAGGAACTTTTTAATTTTAATATTTAATTATTTAACTAACTAAATATAGCCCCCCTCTCTCTCCACTTTTATATCCTTGTGCCTCTTGATTAATGAGCTTGACAATCGTGGTAGGATTCTTATAAGTGCATAAATAGTGGACTTCAAGGTATTAATTATAATTTAGATGTTTTTTTCAATTGTGGTTTGAATCTTTTAAGTGGATGACTAGTTGATTTCAAGATATCACATCTTTATTCATACTTTTGCTACACAAACCACATCATTTCTTAAATGACCTGCCAATGGATTGTGTGTCTTGCAAAGGTATCCAACTAATAAAAGTTTTTTCTTAATTGAATTTTCAGACCTCTTTAGTGTAGCCATGTTTTGAACTTTAAGGTTCAGTGACTAAAGTAATGACTGGAGAAGCTCAGTGGAAGACAATTGCCATACACTTGTTTACTTTTAAGTTTGAATTCAGCCAAATCTACATATAAAATTGTCTTGTGAAATGTCTATTCTAAAGAATATTTAAATTCGGCTAGAAGATGAAGAATATTTAAATAAATTCAGCCGTGAGAGGAATATTTGAATTCAGCCATGATATGCATAATATTTGAACATTCTACCATTAGATCAAGAATATATGACTTAAGCCATGAGATGACGAATATGTGATTGAATTTAGCCATTAGGTCAAGAATATTTGAATTCAGCCATGAAAGGAAGAAAAATTGAGGTTCAACTTACTTGGTGCATCTCCTCATAATAGTATTTCCTTTGGAAGAAAGGAATTTTATTTTCATTTCTTTGCATTGCTCATGGAGTTGCTCCAAGAAAGAGGTCTTGCAGTTTTGTAGTAGAGTGATAATAAGGACACTTGGCTTTGCCATATCTCACCACCTTGTGTTGGCATTTGAAATTATGCCACAATGTCTGCTATTTCTATTGATGGTAGCTTAGTTATGGCAAATACGATTCACTCTCAATATTTGTCACTAGTTGAAATTGATTATGGTATTAAAGTATATACGTAGTAATCAAATAATTTTAAAAGTAGAGATTGATAATGGCATACAAGTATAAACCTAATAATCAAGTTATCTTAATAAGTGGAGATTGATTATGGTCCGGAAATATAGTCATGAATGTTTAAGAAAATTAACAAGATAAGATATTGAATTTTAATTTACTAGTGATATGATTTAAAAAATTGTATATGATGACTTATTCTTGTGTTAAAATTTTTATAATCCTATTAAGGTATTGTTGTTAAATTAGTAAATGTATGGTTTGTTGTTTTTTTCATTTCTCTGTATAAGTGTAATATATTGATGTACAAACAACTCAATACATATGGCTCAATAGACCAATGATTCCCATATGAAATAACATTTTCTCTTTGAAAGGCTCATCTAATTATCAACCATGAACATGTCTTCTTGGATGATATGACAAAAAAGATTCCTCATTGAATGCTTTCTATAATGCAATCTTGACAAGCATGAGCAATTCCAACATCCACCTTTGCTTTCTTTCGAACTTTGTATTCAAAGAGTAGAATTCGTTGCCAGTGCACTTCAAAGTTTGTTGAATGGGAGTATGAAAATCCAACAAATGATTCAACAATGACTACAAAGTCAATGTTGTAGGGGTAATGCTATTATTAATGCCAACTTCTCAGATATCTTAGTATTTCATTCCTGTGTTGTTATATCCTCTTTTATTTAACAATGAAGACCAAAAACAATTTAATCCATTGTTTTTGTTAATAGTAGATTTTTAAAATATCGAGTCATTAAATTTATAACAAGAATATGCAATTGAACTACATTAAAGTAGTTGAAAAGTATGAGTAGTTTAGTGCATATAATTAATGGATTCATTTGTATGTGATTTGTTTTTTCTTCATCTTTTCTTTAAAGTATTTTGATACAATCTATTTTTTTTAAAAATCATTTCTAGAATGGCCTTATATAGACGTCCTCATGTAGTATAAGAACACATGCACCAAATAAATAGGTTTTTCTAATTGACCATCCACATATCTTCGGCGTACCCACTGCAAACTAAGGTGCGATTGCTAGTTTTATTTTATTTGTGTTGTGGCTGAGAGAACTGAACATTGTAGGAGCTACACTTTTGTGTGTTTCACAGGCCTTCCTTTAACTTAATGATGTAAATGGTGTATGAACTACTTCATATGCTTGGAAAAAAATTGGATTTTCACATTAGTGTTGTGGTTTTTGTCCTTGATGTTGTGGTCAGCTAGTTATTTTTAATGATGTGGCATATGGTACTAAAATGTTGAATTTGTTAATATGAAATATAACATGACTTACTGATCTTTACTTAAGCTTGGTTAAATAAAATAAGCCATGTGTTGTTTTTACTTGGTTTAACATAAGCCACATGGTGTAGCTTTATGAGTGGACTTCAAAAGTAATAAAATTGAACTAAGGAAAGTTTTTGATGGCAAAACAAATTGGAAAGGCTTGGTTCTATTTGTGTTTTTTCTCATAACCTAAAACAAGGTGCCACCATGACTGGTTTTTCATTGAATATTTGCAAAGATATATTATGCATTTCATTTTGGGTCTTCAGTATGTTAATCAACATGGAAAGATGATTCGATTGATGGTATTTTTGTTGCAGATGCAAATAGGTATTGTGTTCAAAAGTTCTTTAATGAACTTACAGAGATAGTTACTCAGTTTCTTTACAGCTTTGGTTAACAACTATGTTTTATTGTTGTGGGTATTGAGAAACTAGAACAATGCTCTCTTTTTTATTAAGCCAAAGTGGTTTCAAGCAATTATTTCTGACATATCTGTTATTGTTTATGAAATCTCTTCAATACAACATATTTGGGAGCTCTAGAAAGTTTCATTGGCAAATCACCAAGCATGATATAATTCTGAGATAGAGGTAGAGTAAATTTGGGTTTTACCAAACAACTCATAGAGGTATGTGTGTTCATTATCAAATTTTTCTTGAAAATAAAGATTAAAAGGTTTGGGATCTTATTCTGATTACTGGAAAAATAGGTTTTGAAGGGACCCGAAACCCTTTACAACTTAAGGAGCAAAAGATAGGAAAAATTAAGCATAAACAACAAAAGATGAGACATACAACAATGATCTGCCCATACTAGGGGCTACAAAGCTAACAGAGAAACCCTACCAAAAAGACAGCATAAGACACAAAAAAAACTAGCAGGAACACTAGGCTACAGAACACCAACTTTTTCATCTAGCATTTTCTCCATCTTGGCCTGAATGTTATCCATCCTACTGATAACCCTTTTCAGTTCATCCAGATTATTCTTAATCATAGGGGATTTCTTCTTACCACGGGTCCAAGAACTGGGACCACCACTGTCCGGTAGAGGAGCGCTCCTAACCTCAGTGTCATCTTCCGAAGTATTGTCCAGAAAGTTAATCAGAGCCTTCAGATTGGTACTAGAAGCCTTCATACTATCCATACTATGTTGGAGAATGTTGATAAGAGTGTTATCAACTCTATCCATTCTATCCCTCAAATCAACAGCAATGGGGTTAGTAGATCTCTCATTGAGAAGAGACTCCACTTTCTCTTGGAGAATGGTGTTATTAGCTTCAAGCTTTCTACATTTCAAATGAAGTCTTTTAATTTCATGAAAACACCACTTACTAAATCTAAATGAGTAAAGGGCCTCAACTTTAGCAGTCTATAGGACTCCAGTTGTCACCTCCTCCCTATTGATGGAATATGGATGAAGTGACTGAGAGGGGGGGGGGGTGAATCAGTCAACCATAAAAACACTTCACAATTAATTCTTTGCAGATCCTTTAAGATGTCTTAACAATGTTGTCTGTTTTAGCACTCGGTAAATAGATTTCAGTAACTTTGAAGATGCAGAAAGTATTAGCAATATTATCTTTAGATATTCATCAGTGCATGTAAATGATTGAGGAAGCAATTAAGAACACAAGAGACACAAGATTTAACGTGGAAACCCAATATGGGAAAAACCACCAATGTATCTAGATACTGATTTTCACTTTTCTGAAGTGATGCCCGGTTAGAAGCCAACTTGGTAAAAGGTTACAAAACACACTGTTAGGTGTGACCTTGTTAGAGGATTTAAAACACCCTGCTAGGAGTGGCCTGGTAAGAGGTCTTGAAAACAATTCAATGGAATTGTCACCTTGTTAGAGGATTTATATTATGGCTGTTAAACCAACTCGGTTAAGAGATTTTGAATTCACTGTTACAATGATAAGAAGGTAACAATGAAAAAGTGACCTGTATAATAATGCAACTGTCTTGCTGATTACAGATCTCTGTTCTGCATAAGTCTGATCCTCTCTGATCGAATAAATCTCTGCTGCTCCTTAAGGATATCTGAACATCCTTCACAAACTCGCATATATCTTTCCTTCTTTTCTTCTGTAAATCTTCTACTGTGTTCTTTACTTTTCACATTTGACCTTTTATTTATATGATTTTGGATTAGTTAAATCGACATTATTTAGTATAACAGTCGGCTGAACTAAGTAAATTCTATTTGCAAAAATCCTTCAAGGGCCGACAGTGCTCGGTGACCATATCTTTTTATAATTTTTCAGAGACCGAGGGAACTCGGTAAACACCAACAATCCTTTACCTTTGATAACCGACTGAACTCGGTAAATACTAACTTTCCTTCGGCAACCGAGTAAACTCGGTAAACACTAGACTTTCTTTGGCAACCGAGTGAACTCGGTAAACACTAGACTTTCTTTGGCAACCGAGTGAACTCGGTAAACACTAGACTTTCTTTGGCAACCGAGTGAACTCGGTAAACACTAGACTTTCTTTGGCAACCGAGTGAACTCGGTAAACACTAGACTTTCTTTGGCAACCGAGTGAACTCGGTAAACACTAATATCCCTGTCTGGCAGACCGACTGAGCTCGGTAGAAGCAGATTGCTGCGAACTATGACATAGTGTGACATCAAAGACAATACATAATTGAGTAACAATTTCCTTCAGACAATTGTTTCCAACAATCTCCCTCTTTGGCATTGATGGCAACACAATATGTCATAGCATAAGAAATTTGAAAGAGTTAGCTCGGTTTGGATTCGAATCTCCCTCTGTCAGCAAACTTCCTGTATCCTGAAAATTCTTCCATCTGACTATTTTAAAATTTCTTGAAGTAATAGTCAAAAGACATAGCAAACACTCCCTCTTTGACAACACATGCCAAAGACAATTCACATATTACCGGTGAAAATTAATGTACCTCAAGTACTGATTCATATGCAATGATTCCTTTAATATGCTGCATCAACAAGTTGATTTTCAATCATGTTCTGGTTGATGCATCACTAAAAATGTATTTAGTGAGCCTCGGATAGGGGAATGACCCCTAACTTACCTCTTAGATACACAAATGCATCCTTAGGTAATGGTTTGGTAAAAATGTCTGCAATCTGTTCTTTTGTATGAATATATTCTAATCTGATTTCCTTGTCCTGCACCAATTCTCTGACAAAGTGATATTTAATAGCAATGTGCTTGGTTTTGGAATGCATCACTAGATTCTTAGAAATGTTTATTGCACTGGTATTGTCACAAAATATAACAACTGGTTCTTTGATTTCAACCTTCATACCTTCTAATAGCTGTTTAAACCAAACAATATTTGAACAGTTTACTGCAGCAGCAACATATTCTGCTTCAGCTGTGGATTGAGATGTGCAATTCTACTTTTTACTAGTCCAGGATACCAGTCTTTTTCCAAGAAAAAATGCTCCACCACTTGTGCTTTTTCTGTCATCAATGTTTCCTGCCCAATCAGCATCAGTAAACACTTTCAAGTCTAGATTGTCTCCAAATTTATACCACAAACCATACTCTTCAGTTCCTCTTAAGTATCTTAAGATTCTTTTGATTGCCATCATGTGATTTTCCTTAGGTTTTGCTGAGAATCTAGCTACTATACCGACTGCTAAGGCAATATCAGGTCTTGTATGTACCACATACTGCAATTTTCCAATCATAGATCAGTATAGGGTCTGATCAACTTCTTTTGAATCATCATTTTTGGTAAGTTTCAGTCCAGTGCACATGGGTGTACCAACTGGTTTTGAATCTTCCATACCAAACTTCTTAAGTATCTCCTTAATGTATTTGGATTGAGTAATGTATATACCATTCTTGTTTTGCTGAATTTGAAGACCAACAAAGAATTTTATTAAACCAAACATAGACATTTCAAATTCTCTGTTCATTTGTTCTGAAAATTCTTTGCACTGATCCTCATTCCCTGTAAATATAGTATCATCCACAAATATTTCTGCCAATACAATTTTGTCATTGGGTCCTTCTTTAATATACAGATTGCTGTTATCATTAGCTCTTTTGAAATTAATCTGAATCAAATAGTTATGGAGTCTTTCATACCATGCTCTAGGAGCCTGTTTTAAACCATACAATGCTTTTTGTAACCTGCAGACCATGTCCCTTTTATCTGGATCAACAAAACCTTCAGGTTGTTCAATGTAGACTTCTTCATCAAGAATTCCATTGAGAAATGCAGATTTTATATCCATCTGATATACCTTAAATCCTTTGTGTGCTGCATAAGCAAGTAGAGTTCTTACACCTTCTAATCTTGCAACAGGAGCAAAAGTTTCTCCATAATCTATACCTTCTTCTTGAGAATAACCTTTACATACCAGTCTAGCTTTGTTTCTAGATACTTGACCATCTTCATTCAGCTTATTCCTGAATACCCATTTTGTTCCAATTACATTCTTATCTTTAGGTCTAGGTACAAGAGTCCAAGTTTTGTTCTTTTGTATTTGTTCTAATTCTTCATTCATTGCTTCAATCCAACTTTCATTCTCTAATGCATCTTTGATATTTCTAGGTTCAAAATCAGTAAGTAGACATGTACCTTTTAGCTTGCTTCTTGTCATAGTACCATCTGATTTGTTTCCAATGATTTGATCTGGTGTATGATGTCTTCTGACATATTTGGCTAGTATAGGTTCCTTGCCTTTTGAATGATTCATGCTGTTGTCTTCTAGGATCTCTTCTTCAGGTTGCTCGGGCTCGGTAGATATTTGCTCGGTAACTTCAGGCTGAGACTCGGTCTGAATTTCTTCCTGTGACTCGGTTTGAACTTCTTCCTGTGACTCAGTAACTGTGCTCGGCTCGGTAGATATAGCTTCCTTGTTGATAGTTGTGTCTGTCAATGTTTCAGGTTCAATGTAAATGAATCTTCTGTAGTTCTCAGGTTCCCTTTTGCTTTCTTCCTCAGTCTTTTCTGCAAACTCATCAAATTTCACATGTATACTTTCTATGACTTTGTGAGTAGATAAGTTCAGACATTTGTATGCCTTGCTTTTGCTAGAATATCCTAGGAATATTCCTTCATCACTTTTCACATCAAATTTATTTCTTCTAGATTCTTTTAAGATATACCACTTGCTACCAAATATTTTCATATAACTTACATTAGGTTTATAGCCATACCATAATTCATAAGGAGTTTTGAATGTGTCTTTCTTTAGTTGTACTCGGTTCAAGGTATGAACTGCAGTGCTGATAGCTTCCTTCCAGTACTTTATAGCGATGTTCTTTTCTATCATTAGAGTCCTTGCACAATCCATAATAGATCTGTTTCTTCTTTCTGCTATTCCATTCTGCTCAGGAGTTCTAGGAGCTGATACTTGCCTTTTGATTCCTCTTTCAATACAGAAGTTGTTAAAATCATGGGAGATGAATTCACCACCTCTGTCTGATCTTAAGCATTTCAATCTTTTCCCTGTTTCTTTTTCTACTCTTGCTAAGTACCATTTGAACTTTTCAAATGCCTCTGATTTTTCTCTTAAATACATAACAGTCATCATTCTAGAATAATCATCAACGAAAAGAATAAAGAATTTATCTCCAGTATAGCTTTGTATTCCAATAGGTCCACATAAATCAGTATGCACAATTTCCAAAATTTCTTTAGACTGATAGTTCTTACTTTTGAAACTAGTTTTACTCATTTTGCCAATCTGACAATTCTTACATAGACTAGTGTCAGGTTTCTTCAAAGTAGGAATGCCTCTAACCTTCTTGAATTTGCTTATTTTTATCATGTTATCAAAATTCACATGACATAACCTTTTGTGCCATAGCCAACTTTCTTCTATTTGAGCAATAAGGCATGAATATTCATTGAGATCAAGATAAAATAAGTTACCTTTTGTTTGTTTGCCTGATCCAATGAGTTTTCCTTTTCCATCCAACAGTCTTGCTTGACCATTCATGAATTCAACCTTGAAACCAATGTTGATTAGCTGTGCTTCACTTAGAAGATTATGTTTTAGTCCTTCAACCCAGTAAGCATTATCACATATGAGTTCTTTGGTTAATGAGATTCTTCCTTTTCCTTTTATACAACAAGGTTCATTGTTTCCAAATCTTACATTACCATTGTCACAGTCTTCTAGATATTCAAATTTTGTCTTGTCACCAGTCATGTGGTGTGAACATCCGCTGTCTATTATCCATATATCATCTTTGCTTATATGAGAAATAAGTGCCATCTTATCTTCATCATCATCAGATTCATCTTTTATAGCAATAAAGACAATTTCTTCTTCACTATCATCAGAATCTTTAGCCATAAAACATGATTTCTTACCTTTATCCTTGTATGATTTGAAATTCTTTTTGCCATAGTACTTGTGACTTCTCTTTTCTTCTTTGACTTGCTTGTTTGGGCACCTAGCTGCAATATGTCCAATTTCTTCGCATGAAAAACAGATTAAAGGAGTTTTACCTTTATACTTACCTTTCCCTCTAGAGTACTTCTTTGCAAGTAATGCTTCTACAATTTCAAGATCACTATTAGAACTTTCTTCTGATTCCTCTTCACTGTCTGTCTGAACTTCTTTAATTTTCTTGTTCTTCTTTAGTGAAACCTTGGCCTCAAATGCTAATTCAATATTTTTGGAACTAGGAACATAGTTGTCATAGTTGTCTAATTCAAAAGTTGTCAATCTTCCAACTAGAGCATCCAAGGTTATACTGTGGTTTGCTTCACATCTTCTTTCTTGAATAGCTGATACTCTTATTGCATAGATAGGGAGTAGTGTTCTGAGTACCTTACTTATAACAGTCTCATCTGAGATTGTTCCTCCAGAAGCTCTAATTGCACTTACACTTGCTTTGATTCTTTCAACATATTTTGCAATGTTTTCATCTTCCTTCATATTCATCTTGTCAAACTGTCCTCTTAGGCTTTCTGCTTTGGCTCTTTTCACATTTGCATCACCACCATATATTTTCTTCAGTGCCACCCACATTTCATATGCAGTGGTGCAGTCTTTAATATCATCAAATTCTTCATAGCTGAGAGCAGATGCAATGTCTATCATCATGGTGTTGTGAGTCTTTTTATCTGCAATATCTTCAACAGTTAATGCGCCATTAGGAATTGTATACTCTTCATCAATGTATTTGCATCCTGAATCACCAATGGAAGCCAGATGAAGTCGCATGAGGCCTTGCCATGCTGAAAAGTTATCTCTGTTAAGCTTTGGAATTTCCCTCTTGTAAGACATCCTGATCTTTAGCTTAGGTCTTTGAAACCCTTCCTGCAAGCACCAAAAGCTCTGATACCAATTGATGGAATATGGATGAAGTGACTGAGAGGGGGGGGGGTGAATCAGTCAACCATAAAAACACTTCACAATTAATTCTTTGCAGATCCTTTAAGATGTCTTAACAATGTTGTCTGTTTTAGCACTCGGTAAATAGATTTCAGTAACTTTGAAGATGCAGAAAGTATTAGCAATATTATCTTTAGATATTCATCAGTGCATGTAAATGATTGAGGAAGCAATTAAGAACACAAGAGACACAAGATTTAACGTGGAAACCCAATATGGGAAAAACCACCAATGTATCTAGATACTGATTTTCACTTTTCTGAAGTGATGCCCGGTTAGAAGCCAACCCGGTAAAAGGTTACAAAACACACTGTTAGGTGTGACCTTGTTAGAGGATTTAAAACACCCTGCTAGGAGTGGCCTGGTAAGAGGTCTTGAAAACAATTCAATGGAATTGTCACCTTGTTAGAGGATTTATATTATGGCTGTTAAACCAACTCGGTTAAGAGATTTTGAATTCACTGTTACAATGATAAGAAGGTAACAATGAAAAAGTGACCTGTATAATAATGCAACTGTCTTGCTGATTACAGATCTCTGTTCTGCATAAGTCTGATCCTCTCTGATCGAATAAATCTCTGCTGCTCCTTAAGGATATCTGAACATCCTTCACAAACTCGCATATATCTTTCCTTCTTTTCTTCTGTAAATCTTCTACTGTGTTCTTTACTTTTCACATTTGACCTTTTATTTATATGATTTTGGATTAGTTAAATCGACATTATTTAGTATAACAGTCGGCTGAACTAAGTAAATTCTATTTGCAAAAATCCTTCAAGGGCCGACAGTGCTTGGTGACCATATCTTTTTATAACTTTTCAGAGACCGAGGGAACTTGGTAAACACCAACAATCCTTTACCTTTGATAACCGACTGAACTCGGTAAATACTAACTTTCCTTCGGCAACCGAGTAAACTCGGTAAACACTAGACTTTCTTTGGCAACCGAGTGAACTCGGTAAACACTAGACTTTCTTTGGCAACCGAGTGAACTCGGTAAACACTAGACTTTCTTTGGCAACCGAGTGAACTCGATAAACACTAGACTTTCTTTGGCAACCGAGTGAACTCGGTAAACACTAGACTTTCTTTGGCAACCGAGTGAACTCGGTAAACACTAATATCCCTGTCTGGCAGACCGACTGAGCTCGGTAGAAGCAGATTGCTGCGAACTATGACATAGTGTGACATCAAAGACAATACATAATTGAGTAACAATTTCCTTCAGACAATTGTTTCATAATTGAGTAACCATATTTGGGCCGACTTAGTAGCACTTATGTTTATTTGTCAAGCCGACTGTGCAATTGTAATTGTAATTAATTGTTTGAAACCTGTATATAAACAATGTTGTAGAAATAAAAGATGTAATGAAATGTATGAAGTAGAATATATGTGAAAGAGAAAGAAAGGCAGAAATAAGCGAATTACAGAAAGCTTCAGAAGTATAAGATACAGCAAAGACAAATTCATCACAGAAGGTGATCAGTACATCAGCGAATCTCATTCAGCAATCCAGTTGCAAAGCAGAGATCTACTGTTTCATTCTAACAAGTGAATCAGTACTAAATCCTTTAACCGGGTAGACTTAACAGTCTTTGTAAAAATCTCTTTACCGAGTGCATACTTCACTGTATGTTTGTAAATCCTTTAACAGGGTGGATTTAGCAATCCTTATTGCTCCTAACAGGGCAGATCATCAGAAGTGATCAAATTGTAAGCCTTAACCGGCCAACTTTATTCTGCAGTATTAAAGCTTTGTGGGTTTCATCCCCACCCCAGTTTTACTTTCTTTTGGAAGGTTTCTGGGTAACCAAATCTATGTGTCATTATTGTGAATGCTTTTAAGTTTCATGCTTTCTGTATGCAAAGGTTAAAAAGTAAAATACATGTTAAAATTGTGAGAAAATTTGGAGTTACTGATTCACCCCTCCCCTCTCAGTAACTTGGTTAATTCCTGAATATTTCCAACAATTGGTATCAGAGCTGCATTGGTTCTCAAGAAAAAGCTTAACTAGCTTGAGCAAAGATCCAGGACAATGGAGGTATTCAAACTGAACAAGGTGATTGAAAATGAAAAGCTAGATCTGGAAATGGCCATAGCTAAACTCAAAGAAGCAAAAGAACATCTTTCCCAATCCCTAAGAAGAAGGAAGGAACTTGCAAATCAGATGAATGATTAGAATTACATTGAAGAAAAGATTGAAGATCTTCTTCCCTCAAATAACTCAGATGAAGCAAACAATGCTATCAAAGAACTCCTAGAAAAGAATGGGTCTCTGCAGGAAGAAGTGAGAAAATTGAAAAGAGAACAAGAACTACACTCTACAAGATTCTGTGAGATCTTGGAACAAAGAAACAAGTTGAAAGATGAATTAGATGGAAGAAACATTGAAGTCCAAAACAAAACCCTTCAGCTAGAAAATCTAATTGATCAGATCTCTCATACAAATGAAGAAATTCTAAATCTAAGATCAGAAATAGAAAACACAAGAGAAGAACTAAGATCTGAAAAGGAAATCAATCTAAGATTGATGGATGACCTAAACGTTGAAAAACAAATCAATGAAGGAATGCTGAAAAGTCAAGAAGACATGAATCAGCTGTATGAACGAAATCTTCATAGGCAAAAAGGAAAAGCAGGACTTGGATACAAAGAAGAAGGTGAATCCTCTAAGCAAGGTACTAAAAGAAATCAAAAACCTACTTGTAATCATTGTGGTAAAATAGGACATACTTCAAATAAATGTTGGAACAATGAAAAAGCAGAATTCAATGGAAAATGTTATAGCTGCAATCAACCTGGTCATAAAGCAAATGAATGCAGGGAAAAACCTAGATTCAGAGGTAATTGTCACAAGTGCAACAAACAAGGTCACAAGGCATCCAAGTGCAGATCCAAGACATTTAATCCAGCAGAACAAATTGTGAAAGCAATGTTTGGATGGGACTACAACACCTGGTGTAGATGTCATTACTGTGGAGAATATGGACACATTGGCATGAATTGCATAAAACATCATCTAAGGAAAAGAGATACTACCGTAAGATGTTTCAAATGCACTAAACTCGGTCACATAGGCAGAAACTGCATGAATGCTAATGAAATTGAAGAAGGAAAGAAGAATGAAGCAACTAAGGTCAGGAAACAGGTGAGACAAAAATGGATTCCTAAAGCTACCGAGAAATCCAGTCCAAGTAATGGAATGGATGGCTCTATCGACTCAAATTAAATTTCCAAGGAGGCACTGGAACTGTACTCTCACAGATCAATCTCAAGCAGTTCCGGAACTGAAATTAAAAGAAAAGTCTAAATCAGCATGCAAGATGCAGTGAGATCACAACGAGGTCGGTATAGTCTTCACCGAGCAAGGTCGGTACCTGTCTTTACCGAGCGAGGTCGGAGCATTATGAATTCTCGAGTTCACTGAGTTGCGAAGTCTTTTCCAAGCAATTAATTCTTAGTGGGTGACAGTCTGTCAGAATTCCTACCCTAATTTGAAATGAGCATTAATGACAGAATTGTAAACAAAAAGCAAGTAATCGAACTCATTCTTCACCGCGAATCTTTAGCACTTTGAGAGCAGAAAACTTCAAGGGCAACCCGACGATTTAATACTCTTGCGAAAGGAATTTTTTGTGAGCTACCATGGCATCATCCAGCACTTCAGAAAAGAAAGGATCTGATATGTTAGTTCAAGGGGAGTGGAAAGCACCATATTTTAAGATCGTGCCCGCAATTGCAGCAGCCCTAGATCCGAACGGAGCTCAATCTCAGATTCCTCCTAAGGTACTGCTTATCAATGATATCCATAATCATTTTAACTGTTCAATTCAAGAAATGGGAAACCTAGAACTAGACATTGTGCGTGAGGAACTATGTGTGGATGGTACTTTGAAACCCGAGCACAAACATCTGGAAGATAAGGGTTTAGTCCACATTGCACATCTTCCTCGAAACTTTCGAGATAAATGGGTTAGGTACATTCTCAGCCGAGTACATGATGGCAAGATTTGGCTTGAGCAACCTATTGAGATCACAAAGAAAATGATTCATCAAGTCACCGGTCTTCCCATGTTGAACAAAGCTAAAACTACCAAAACCCTAGGTCGGACGGAACTAGAGAAGAAAACCCTAGCCGAGTGGGATGGTAGAGGCATGAAAGTTAGTAGCATTACCGACGTTGAACTGAAGTTTGGTACACATATCATTGCACACAAGATTTACAGTTCTAGTCGACAGAACAGTGTCTCATGTGAAGCTGTTGACCTAGCATACAAAGTGGTCAAAAACAACTTAACATTTGACCTAGCAGACTTATTGTTGAAACAGTTCAACAAGAACATGGAAAGCATCAAAACTTCCAAAAACAATCCATGTAAGTTTGGATCCTTGTTAGTCTGTTTATTCTTCTATGTTCAGAAATTCTTCCCTTCAAAAGGAAAAGTTGTATGGAGAAAAGATGTGCCAGTACTTTATGAAATTAATGAATACATCGCAGAAATGGGTGAAAACTTTGAAAGCATCATGGATAATTATTTTGAGTCTTTCAAAGAGAAAATGAATGACAGATTCCGGATTCCACAAAAGTTGGTGGAAGATTACAAAGATGACATCTGTTTTATGGTAGATTGTGATAATGTGTATATTCAAGCAGTTAAACCGAGAACTATATATGTAAAACCTCTTCCCTATGAGGTAAATATTGATGAAACCAAGAACATTATTGAAGCACTTCTAAATCAGCCTGTCAATCCCAAAGCCCCATATTTTGGAACATATGATGAAGCTAAGATGAGAATTGAACTAAGCATAAAGCTTCCATAGGCAGTAAACAAAGGAAAGAAAAGGATAGCTAAAATGCAAATGATAACCGAGGATAAAGAAGAAATAGGTGAAAAAGAAGAGGAAAAGGATGAGAAAACAGAGGAACCAGAACCTGCAAAGAAGAAAGGAAAAGTTTTTATCACTAAGGCATCTGTGCCTCCCACTGCTGTGTTTACAAGGAGAAATACAAGAGGAAAGGCAGACAAGGCAAAAAAGGCAGATAAAGACATAGTATTCAAAAGGCCTCCTCTAAGCCTTCAAGAAAAGCTCAAACTCTTCAGAGATGGATCAGGATCTGGAGTAAGTAACATAAAATCCCTGAGATATGAAACCAGATCGGAAGCAGAACAGAAGGAAATAGAAGATGCTGTTGTTGAGAAGATGGGACAGTGGAAATACTCTCCTGAAGAAATTACCCCACAGGTTCCAGCAGTTCTATTGAATCCAATAAAAATGAGATGGAGCAATGCAAGGAAAACTGTAATAGACATATTTGATCAAAACCTGAGACAGTTGATGCCGAGCTTGAACAATGATGAAGTAAAGAAGGCACTAAAAGAAAATGAAAACAAGATGACATTGAAGTTCAATACTTGTTTGATTTTGATCAACAATATTGAATCGGTTGTGAAGGCTGCAAAAGCCACATGGAAGAACATATACCACCTTCACCAACCGAGCATTGAAACTGTAATAATTAAAGATATTGAAGATGACAGCGATGAACAAGAAGAAGACACCGAGGTAGATGATACTGTAAGGATAGTAGCAGAAGTCATTGCATCCCTTCCTACCTCTCCAGTGAAAGTCTCTTCATCCAGCCCAGAGACACCTTCAAGCATGGTTGTGACAACTTCCACATTTGTCCAATCATCCCTAGCAACATCAGAGGCAGCAACCATTTCTTCTACCGAGCTGCAGTCTCCTTTACCAGTAAGTTTTCCAGCTTTTGAATCATCAAGTGTAAATATTTTAAGTTCTCCAGTAGAAAGTATACCAGTGTCAATAGCCAGCCCTACTTTATCTACTGTCACTACTACAAAAGTATTAAGTACAGATAAGCCTAAGGCTCTACCGAGTATAAAATTTTTGGGTAAAAATATAGTTGAGGATATAGACCTAGATGAAGAGATAGAGATTCCTACATTAGATTTTGCAAATCTCTCAGCAGACCAGATGCAGAACATAGGTGAGATCCTCCAAAGGAAAGCAAAACAAAAGAAGCTTAAAGAGGAGAGAGACAAAGAATATCAAATCATCAAGGATGCTAAGGACATTTTGTCTGATGCATTAGGCATTAAAGTAGACTCCTCCCAGCATGTTTTGTTACAATTGGCAGAAGCAATTGAGAAATACAATGAGGACTCATCCGGGACAGAAAAGTTAGTTGAAAGAGCCGAGAAGAGATTCAACAATAAAGTGCTTGAGCACATTGCTCAGCACATAGCTATCAACCAAGTGGAATTGTCTTCAGTTTTGTCTAACATAGAGTCTATTTATTTGAATGCTACCTCTCTTTTGGCCAGACTATGCAATTTTGCCGAGTTCACAAAGGATGTTAAAGATAAAATGAATAAAATGGATGAGGATATGAAGATTAGCATACAGAAGCTGCAACTTGAACCAAGTTCAAGCTCTGCTCATCACATGAAAATCTCACATCTATCTATTATGCAGTCTGATCTATTGAAAGAAGACTCAAGGATCTGGTCCACACTGCTAGACATCCAACACATGATCCTTCCCATCATGAATACAATGTATAAGCACATTGAACATTCCAGAACATTGATTCATGACAATCAGTTCTCCATAGCAGATCACATGATTGAACTCTCTGCAGAAGTCCAAATTGCTATACAAACATGTAAGATTCTGCAAGAAAGTTGGGACAGAACCCTGGCACTAATAATGAAGGTACATTCTGATTTCTTATCAAATTTTGGATTCTCTTTGTAAATAACTTGTATATGCACCTTTGGCATTATCGTCAAAAAGGGGGAGATATGTATAGAAGGAGAGATATGTATACAGTTATAGATTTGTATAAGAAACAGTTAGCACATTGAAAGGGGGAGACAATGTATAAAGCCCTATAAGAAAGACAAATTTTGAAAAATCAAAATAAAACTCAGCATGATTCGTGTATATAAATTTTGGCCAATAAGTGTTTTTGTCACTAATGCCAAAGGGGGAGATTGTTGGCATTAAGCAGAATTGCCACTAGTGACAACACTTATTTGCATTCTGGATGTAAACCGAGTAGACAGTGCAAACCGAGCAGACAGTGCAAACCGAGCAGACAGTGCAAACTGAGCAGACAGTGCAAACCGAGCAGATAGTGCAAACCGAGCAGACAGTGCAAACCGAGCAGACAGTGCAAACCGAGCAGACAGTGCAAACCGAGCGGACAATGTAAACCGAGTAACATCTTGTCTACCGAGTCACCAATGCTTACCAAGTTCAATACCTACCGAGTGATCAGTATGAACCGTGCCTTCACTTCTACCGAGTGCATGACGATGCCGAGTAATGCAGTGGACGCCGAGTATCAGAAAGTCACCGAGTCAGTTTGAAGGAACCGAGTAACCATATTTGGGCCGACTTAGTAGCACTTATGTTTATTTGTCAAGCCGACTGTGCAATTGTAATTGTAATTAATTGTTTGAGACCTGTATATAAACAATGTTGTAGAAATAAAAGATGTAATGAAATGTATGAAGTAGAATATATGTGAAAGAGAAAGAAAGGCAGAAATAAGCGAATTACAGAAAGCTTCAGAAGTATAAGATACAGCAAAGACAAATTCATCACAGAAGGTGATCAGTACATCAGCGAATCTCATTCAGCAATCCAGTTGCAAAGCAGAGATCTACTGTTTCATTCTAACAGGTGAATCAGTACTAAATCCTTTAACCGGGTAGACATAACAGTCTTTGTAAAAATCTCTTTACCGAGTGCATACTTCACTGTATGTTTGTAAATCCTTTAACAGGGTGGATTTAGCAATCCTTATTGCTCCTAACAGGGCAGATCATCAGAAGTGATCAAATTGTAAGCCTTAACCGGCCAACTTTATTCTGCAGTATTAAAGCTTTGTGGGTTTCATCCCCACCCCAGTTTTACTTTCTTTTGGAAGGTTTCTAGGTAACCAAATCTATGTGTCATTATTGTGAATGCTTTTAAGTTTCATGCTTTCTGTATGCAAAGGTTAAAAAGTAAAATACATGTTAAAATTGTGAGAAAATTTGGAGTTACTGATTCACCCCTCCCCTCTCAGTAACTTGGTTAATTCCTGAATATTTCCAACACTCCCTATCATTGAAATATTCAAATATAAGCTTGATAGTGGACTCTCTAGCCTTCCATTCACTGGACTCATCGCTACCCTCCTGATTGTTATCCTCAGAATCATGAGATATGGGCATGTCATGCCTCATTCCTTCAACAAAATCTTCCAGAACGGGCACCTCCTCCTTACTAAAATCCCTGTCATTTTTCTATTTTTCTGCATACTGAATGGCCGTATCAACCAAGTCCTCAAGGCTATGGGAATTTAGTACCTCAGTGCCTTCAGACTTAGCCTCTTCAATTTTTGTATCTTTTTCCTCATTTGTTCTCTCCTAAGTATTTTTTCCAGGGTCCTCTACTTCACAAATGTCTTTATCCTCATTGCACAAGGTAGTATCCTTCTCCATTGTGCTTACAGGCTCATTCTCATCTCCATGCCTCTAAGGTTTGGGATCTTGTTGTTCTGCTAAGAAATTATATTTTGATTCAAAGCCCAAAACTAGGTAATAAGTATTTCTTGGCTTTGAAGAAGATTTGGTTTCAATTCACTAGGTACTTTTAGACATTGTTTATAAAGTCTATTTATGTTATCTTGATAGTTATAACAGTTTCTTATTTATGACTTGTTGAAGTTGTTAACAAATAAAACCCTTCTCGGGTTTATGCTAAAAAAAAAATTCTCATTAGTTAAAGATAATAGATTTATTATGTTGAACACATTTTGATTGAAAAATACTAAATGGGTACTTGAAAGGATTATTGTTTTCTATAATGATTTGGTAATAGTTTGTGTTAAAGAAGTTCATTAATACGGTTGTGTCAAACCCTAGATAGGTTAATGAAAAGCATGGATATGAAACAGGTTCAGGGAATTAAGTGTGTAATAGTGACCTGTTATTTCAGATAGTTACAAGTTGAAAAATGGTTTTAAAAATGTAAAGTGTATTTGGTAAAAACCCTTTACGGGTTCAATACATAGTTTTTGGAAAGTATTGTGAAAAGAAAAGTTTTTGAATAAGTATAACCCTAATAGAGGGTCGACAGTTGTGACAGTTTTATACATATGTTGAAATAGTTGTAAGCAAGATGTAAAAGTTGAAATTTATATCATATAACTTATATAAGTGAAGGTAGGCATGCAAAATTTGTATTGCATGTATGTCTAGCTCCATTTGTATAAGATTGTGTCCTTGTATTGATTTAGTGCCATATCTTGTAATTACATATGATTTCATGGATGCAAATTTTATAGTTGTATTTATGGGACCATGGGTATTTTGAACATTATTTCAGTTGTAATAAGGAAGAGAGGTCGGTTCTCCTTGCAGTAGGTGCTATAGAACATTGTAAAAGAGTTGGTTCTCATTTGAATCAATAGGAAGATATAGATTGGAGTTATTTTTCTCCCTATGAAAAAACCAAATTGTTTTGAGGGTTTCCCACTCGACACAAAATAATGTGTTATGGTATTTCTTTGTGTTTCGTTTAGATGCTCTGATACTTTTCTTTATCAGTTTCAGTTTATATATTGTTATGACTCTGTCATTATTTCAAAAAGGTTAATTTTTTTTAATCTGATATGTTATATTGAAATTTCAACTATATTGTGAATATCTATTTGTTCTTGTTAAAAGTGAAATTGAGTCAAACACTCTTATTCTCCCTGCTCTCTGAGTGTTTCCACTTCCAACAAGTGGTATCAAAGCATAGGGTCCCTCCATCTAAGTCAGCCTTAGGGATTGTTCTTGGTCTTTGGAAGTGATTATGGCTCAAGCCAAAGGTGCTTCACTCACTAGAGATCCATTGTTTGAAGGTTCTGATTATGTATTTTGGAAAGTCATGATGGAAGCCTTCATTAACTCTCTTGATGTTAGGATGTGGGAAATTGTCAAAAACAAATATACAGTCCCCTCATCTATACCCATTGATCTTGATGATAAAACCAAGTACGAGCTTGATAAAAGAGAAAAGTTTGCAATCTTGTGTTATTTGACAAAAGAAGTCTTTGTGAAAGTTGTGTATTGTCAGTTTACAAATGAAGTCTAGCAAAAACTTAAAACTATAGATATCAAGGTGATGCCAAAGTTAAAGAGTCCAAACTCATAACACTAAAAAATCAGTTTGATGCTCTTAAAATGAATGATGATGAAAATGTGTCAAATTATTTTTTGAGAATAGATGAAGTAGTAAATGTAAGAAGGGGTCTTGGTGAAAAAGTTGAAGAATGTGATGTTGTGTCTAAAGTAGTGAGAACAATTTTTCCAAAGTTTCATACTAAAATATCTACTTTAGAAGAAAAAAAACTTTCTCCACAATGACCTTGCATCAATTGCAAGGCATTCTCATAGCTTATGAAATGAGAATTGGAACAAGTGTTTCCTCTTCTAAAGAAATAGATTTTAAAGATAAAAAGAAAGAAGATAGTGACTCTAATATATATCAGATGCATTTGAAGCATTGATGGTTAGAAAATTGCAAAAGAAATATAAAGGTAAGTTAACTTTTAAATGTTTCAAGTGTAGAAAAGAAGGACTTTTTGTTGCAAAATGTCTAATGTCTAAATAATACTTTGAAGAAGAGTCTGATGAGTCTTGTGAAGGAGGTGAAACCTTGTTCATGGATGAGATTGAAAATATCAGCAAACCTAAAAATGTTAAAGTTGAAGTTTCATCTGATTCAATTGATAAAGAGGTCAATCTTGAAGAAGAACTACTTTGTTCCCTTCAAGAAATCAAAAGGTTAAAAAAATAGATAACAAATCATGAGAATACAAATCAAATTTCACAAATAGAATTAAATGCAACAAATCAGGTTGTTGAAAATAAAAAAACATTGATTGTTGAAAAGGAGCAGCAAATGAATTCATTGCAAAAACAGATTGAGAAATATGAGAGAACTTTTTGAAAAAGGTATAAGGACCAAACTGACTTGTTGGGTTTGAAAAGGGGAAACATCAAAATAGATTTCTAATTAGAGTCAATCAGGTTTCTCAATTTGGTTTCTTTCATGGTTATTGCTTTTGTTGTAATTCCTTTGGACATAAAGTTGGTAATTGTAAATTATCATAAAAAATGATTGCACCTATGTTTGAACGTAGACAATCTTATAGTTTTCAAAGGACTATGAGATGTTATAAATGTTTTCATTATGGACACTTTGCATATTAGTGCAAACTGAATAGAAAACCATTTCAGGTATGGAAACCTAAGGTGGTTCATGTTGAAGTCTCTATTGGTTCAAACTTCTTTGTTTACAAATAAAAATGCCACTTGGGTGTTGGACAGTGGTTGTTCACACCACATGACTAGTACTAAAAATAAATTTTAGTCATTAGAAAACTTTGAAGGTGGTTTTGTAAGATTTGGTCTAACTCTAGTGCTTATATTAAAGGATGTGGATCTGTCTACTTGAACAAAGACACTTTTGTACATGATGTGTATTATGTTGAGGGATTGAAATATAATCTCTTAATTGTAAGTCAAATTTGCGACAGTGGTTACTCTATCTCTTTTGATGCAAAAGGTTGTGCTATAAAGAAGAAGAAAGCTCAAACAATTGCCATAGGTTTGAGAACTAGTGGAAATTTATATAATCTCTTAGATACAACAGTTCAAAAAGCATCAATGACTAATTTATGTTTTATGAGTCAAATTGAAGAAAATTGGCTTTGGCATAAAAGACTAGGTCACATTAACTTTGATAACCTAATTAGAATAAGTAAAAATCAGAATGTTAGAGGTCTTCCCTTAATTAGTAGACCATCAAATTCAATCTGTAATGTGTGTGTTAAGGGTAAAAAAATAAAAGTATCATTAAAATAAAATGAATATTCTTCTACTAGACCATTGGAATTGGTGCATACAAATTTGTGTGGCTCAACAAAAAATCCCTCCATTAATTGTGAAAAATAATTTATGTTATTTGTAGATGATTATACCAGAATGGTTTGGGTAACTTTTCATAAGCATAAACCTAAAGCATTTGAAAGGTTTAAAATTTTTGGGAAAATGGTTGAAAGAGAATAAGATTTAAAACTGAAATGCTTAAGATCAGATAGGGGAGGTGAATATAGCTCTCAGGAATTTATTGAATATTGTGAGATACATGGCATTATGAGACAATAATCATATGCTCGTACTTCTCAAAAAAATGGTGTTGTGGAGAGGAAAAATGAAATAGTTAAAGAAATGGAAAGAACTATGCTAAATGAGGCAAAACTACCAAATAAATATTGGAAAGAAGTTGTCCATATAGTTGTTTATATTTTAAAAAGAGTTTAAATTGGGGCTAGAACTTCCTTTACACCTTATGAACTCTGGTATGGTAAGACTGCTTCAATAAAAAACTTTAATATTTTTGGCTACAAATGTTTTATTAAGAAAGATGATGAAAGTTTGGATGGTTTTAAGTCTAAATCTGACGAAGGGATATTTTTAGGGTATTCAACGCATAGAAAAGTATTTAAATATTTCAATAAGATCTTGAATAAGATTTTTGAATTAGTTAATGTAATCTTTGATGAAAGTGTGAGCTTGGACAATGATTATGGGAAGGATGTTGAAGATGCATCCACTTTAGGATGTGGGTAGATTTATGATGCTACTGAATCAACAACACTAGATTGTGATGAGAAAAACAATCTCTCAAGTTCCAAGGTGGATACCACCTTGAAAACACCCTCAATGATTATTGCCAAGAGACATCCCAAATCATTAGTTATAGGTGACAACCATGCAGGTATCTTAACTCGAAGGAAAGACAAGCAAGAAGAGCAAGCACAAGTGGTTGAACATTACTATTTGATAATTGAATTTGAACCAAAAAATATTTATGAAGCTTTGAATGACACTTGTTGGTTGAATGCTATGAAAAATGAAATAACCCAAATTGAGAAAAATAAAAGTTGGGAATTAGTTCCTAGACTCGATAATAAAAATGTCATGGGTGGAAAGTGGGTGTTTAGAAACAAACTTGATGAAATAGGAAAAGTTGTGAGTGTTAGGAATGGGAACACTGAGAGGTGGGGGGGGGGGGGGTGAATCAGTGTTCACTGTATTTTATCTTTTAACTTTAATCTTAATAATGAACTTAAAAGCTTAAGTATTGAATTAAACATTCACATAAACATGAAACATGAAATCAACACATGACACCAATATGGTTACGGGGAAACCCAAATAGGTAAAAACTCTGGTGGAAATTGATACCCACTAATATTCTATACTAGCATGTTTTGTGATCCTTGTTAGAAGATCCTTAACCTTGTTAGGAGTTTCTTTACAATGCTTTAAGTACAGTAGACCTTGTCAAGGGGCAGACCTTGTTAGGATTCTTTTACAATAGTCCCTGTTAGGGGAGTGGACGCACTGTCCTAGAGCTCACTGCTCAAGTGGTGAAGGCTACAACCTTATGATCTCAGATACACACTATATCTGTTGGATGAACTGTCACTATGACACTACTTGTCAGATCAGTTCCTTTGATATGTTGATGCTTTGACCTCTTGTAAAGCTCTAATACATCTTATTAGCTCTTTGCATACTTCTTCTCTACTTAACACAACTCTATGTCAACTTCCATGCTAAATACAATGGGCGCATCTCATATTTATATGCGCTTACAAAATAAACAACTAGGTCGGCCCTTAAAATTATTACATACAACGCTTCCAAATGAATTGGCTTAAGCATGTTTACAATTAAACATATATACATGTCAGAAACCTAATTACAATAGGCACATAGCCTTTACAACATTAGAATATAGTCGCAACTTGAAATGATAACTATCCACTGCTTACTCTGTTCTTCACTGGCACACAATGGTTGTGCAACTTCAATTGATTGTATCTTTCTTATCCTTGCATATCTGATTATGCGCTCATAGACTAAGCATGAATATAGTCTAACTAACTTAACTTGTAGGGAACACACCATAAATCTTTTGTATGCATGTGCGCTGATGCTCTGAGTTGCAGGAACTTTGTACACTATCTAATCTTCAACATTTAACCGATTTCTGATCTTCTCATCAAATGCGCTGACTCCAAACTGCTATATGACTTTGTTTCCATAATGAAAATACTATATTAAATCATATACATCAATATAGCTAACTTTCCAACAATCTCCCCCTTTGTCATTGATGGCAACAAAGGAATATGGCCAAGTTGCTAACTATCTTTATACAAAAAACTTTTGTCATCTATACATATACTTATATCTCCCTATACATATTATGATCCATATTCTATACACAACTCCCCCTTTCTCATTAATGAAAAAGGTGTTACAAAAACTATATCTATACATACTTACTGAGGGAAAACATCCAGATATGCAATCTTTAGGTTCTGGATCTCCTTCTTCCAAAATGAGATCAAAGAGTTTACTATCTAGAGATGGGCACATAATGCATACTAAGGCTTCTCCATCTTCTTCAAATCTATGGAAGGACCTTGATCATAGGTTATCATGGTGGCATCAATCTCTTTGATGTTCTAATTTAGAATGTCTAATGAGGGAGCAAGAGCATTCCTCAACTGAGTCTGTCTAGCCCTTAACTTTGTCATCTCTTTTTCTGCCTTCTCAATTTTCTCTAACTATCCTTGGTAGACATTATTGCACATTTTCACATTTGTGGTTTTTTCTTTCACTGAACTCTTCACTTGCTCAATCATAGCTTCTGCCTCTTTTATTTTCTTGAAATGAGCATCAGTAAGTTTGTCTTGATCCATGCATTCTGCAATGATTCTTCTTTCTTGATCAACAAATTCTTTTAGGGATTCTTGACCAGACTTGAGTGAGATAAGGTCAAGTGAAAATTTGTTCATCAATTCATTCAACCTCTTCTTTAAGTACTTTTCTTTTGCAACTAGGGATGCATATTATTCAAGGCTTGAGAAATTGCTTTTGAAATGTGAGATGACTGTACTCACATCATCGACCAAGTGTATCTTTGACACTTTCTTGTCCTCTGGTAATAAATTGTTCAGAATGTTTACTGATTCTACCAGGAGGGGATTCCTCATCAATTGCTTTTCTTTGGCCTTCTCCATAGCTAAGATGCTGAACTTAATCATGTATTATTCTCTCCATGAGTCCAAACTGGATGTGTCAGGTGTCAAACTTGACAACAATGTTGCAGAGGGAGTGATGGGAGTGCTATCCATCACTTCTTGTTTTACCTTGACTAGTTCAACTGATGGCTCATTATTCTTTTCTTTTTCTGTTTCTTCTTTTTCTTGTTCTTTTTCTTCCATTTTTTCTTCTTCTTTCTCATCTGATATATTTTCACTCAATACCTCTTCTTGATGAATAGGAGGTGTGTTGTTGCATAAAATTTTAGCTTCTTGTGTGCTCACAAAAGCTTCCTCAAACTTATCCAAGTTAGTGTCAGTGGCCATCATGGCTATCTCTCCATTATCAATGATAATGGTACTATCCTTGAGTGACTCTGTCATGGGTGCAGACTTATCTAACTTTGTTTGTGCTTCCACTGTAGGTGCTGAATCTTGAGGACCTGTAGATTGTACCTTGATGGTCTCTGACCCTTTGGTAACCATTGTTGGTACATGTGCTATGGGCGCAGTAGGTGGATACATGTTTCTATTCATAAAAACCTTATCAAAGGCTTTCTTTGTCTCTTTGGAAACTAATTCATAGTTTTTATCCATTATATTCAGAGTTCTTGTCTTGGTTCTGAGGTGAGGCTTCACCAGATCTAACAACAACTTCTTTTCTTCTAGCTCATATACAAGAAGAGTTTCATCTAAGATCTTTTCCCTTATCTTTAGATCTTCTTCAATAGCCTGTCTCTTTTGGAATTCTAGGATATTCCATACATTGTCATCGATCATTGTTTTTAGTTCCAAAACTATCTTTTTGAACTTGATCATGCTATGAATCTCTGATTTTTCTATTTCATTATATTTATCATAAAATTTCTTTACTTGATCAATTCTTCCCTCATCAATTATTCTGGCACTTAGCACACTGAGACTAGGTTTGAAACTTACTTCATGAGGTGCTTGAGTGTTCTTTCTGATTCTTGTTGGTCGCAAGGATGGATGACTGGTGCCAACCTCTTTCTTCCTCTTTGGCATTGCCTTATACTCAGGAGGAGAAGTAAGATCAATGGTTTCCTTGGGCACAGAAGGAGTATCATTAGTTATATCCTTATGTTGATCAGATTTCTCTATTTTTACCTTCTTTAACTTGGGATCTTGTGATTCTGCCTTTGCTGTATCTGTTCTCTTTAGTTCCAAAGCAATCTTTTGTTCTATTGCTTTGTCAAGATCTGCTTGAGACACACCATGTATTCTCAAGATCTTTGATGTGACTTTAGCAACCTTTCTTTTTTTTGCTGCGTTGTTTAGCTTGGCATCTACTTCTCTTGTCTTCTCCTCATGGGTATGTGCAAGATCATGAGGGGCCAAAAAGTGGCGATGTGAAAACTATTCACTTTTCACTTGTCCAAAAGCACATGAAAATGCTTGTTGACTTTTGAGTAGGCTTGAGTGTCAGTACACCTAGGAAAACTTGACACCAAAGCACAGGCCTAATCGGGTACCCGATATTATTAGGTACCCAATAACTGTGGCATAAATCCGAAACTAGTGAGCCCTTTTCTTCATTTCTTTCCATGTTTTTTCTTGCTAAAATGGTTTGATATATCATATACCCGATATATTTTTGGGTATCTGATTTTGGCAACCACAAATTTGACTCCCAACATATTCGATAAGTAAATTA
>BSBK01002479.1:645000-805000 GCA_027943335.1 Chamaecyparis obtusa
TACACACTAGTATGACTATGTGAATATGAATATGATCTATATCAGATAGAAATGTGGGAATCCCACCTAGGCACCAAAGACATGTAGGTCAAGATGACTAGTGCAGTGAGATTACCTAAGTTTTCTATAGAGAGATTATGCTTGCATCAGGACATAAGAAGGTCAAGATGGCTATAAGCATGCACTCGCATAAAATAGTCAAGGATAATACCTTGTAGATCCTAGGTGTCAAGTGGAACAAGCATAAATGCTAATGACAATTAGGACTAACAAAATATACCCACAAGCAGAAAAGGCAATAAAACATGTCCTCATGCCCTCAGTCTTCTAGCTATGCATCATTGAAAACTATCATAGGGAGAGAAAAATCATCAAAGAAATCATCATAGACAACACACAAAGAAAACAAAGTCAAACAAGTCTCAGCAAGTCAAGTGTTTAAGTGCGTGTGTGTAGGTCATAGAGTCAAACTTTGAGTATCACATCTGCTACTGAGAAATATTGCATCATTCGAGACTGCAGATAGGATATTTGATAAGTGTTAAGAAACACTCGACGCTAGGGTTGTTACAAGTAGTAGTTGCCATTGCACCAAAAAATTGACCTATTAATGCCCGATACAACCACTAGACTTATAGAAGACACAGGAGGTGGTTAAGCCATGTCACAAATCCAGAGGGGAGTGCTGACCATTTTGCCAACAAGGGTAGTGTTGAAAAACACAATTGGGGTGGTGTTGAAAAACACCGTTGGAACCAAGTGGCCCAAGAAACCCGAACGCAAAAAGAGGCCCAAGATAAGCTAGAACAACGTATGCCCCTTAGACTAAGACAAGAGTCAGTTCTAGGCTAGGAGAGGCAAAGTGAGAAGTGGAGTGAAGGAGCACCACGCAAGACTGATAGACATAGGTGCAAGGGTCTCAAGCAACGCTTGTTTCCAGGTTTTCACCACTTGATAGATTTTTTAAGGACTTTTTCAATTTTTTTGTGTTTTTGCTACCAAGGCGCCTTTTTCCAGGTTTTCACCAAGGTACTTTTTCTTTTTTTTCTTTTTTTTTTTTGAATTTTTTGATTTTTTTGGTGAGACATCAAAGTGCCTATTGCTAGGTTTTCACTAGGATGCTCATTTTTTCAGTACTGTTTATGCTTTTTAGGATTTTTTCAGCATCATATATGAATTTTTTTTGGAATTTTTTCAGGATCAATAAGAATATATACAAAGAGCTCAAGAACCTCATACATAGTGCTTCTTCTAATGTAGAGAATTGGTAGGCCCAATAAGCTCTTCTCCCTCTAGCGTCGATAGCTGAGAGGCCTCAAACCCAAATGTTGTTGTGATAATACAAGGTCCTAACCAATAGTAGCCATCCCTAAGAAATTTCCAAGCTAACGCAAGGTCATTAAAGTGTGATCCACATATACCATCGTGGACTTCAGCTAGCACTTTGTCTGACTCATCTATTTCGAGACACTTAAGGAGAGTTCCATCTAGACCCTTCCTAAACAAGTCACTAGAGATGGGGGTAAAGTGTGAGGCATGATGGATGAGATGGCGCTTCATATTGCATGTTATAATTTCTAGAATAACATGATCTTGGAGATAGGAAAAGATGGTGGCATTGTAGGAATTGTGGGCAGGATAGCATAATTCTTCCACCAAGAACTTGAAGCAGGATTTATGCTTTTTTAATTGTAAAATGGATGCCGAAGTAACCAAGGCATTAGAAGCTTTGAACAGAGCTCTAGGAATGTGCTGAAATATGACAGATGTGAAATAATTCTTGAAAAATTTCACCATTTTTTTATAGAGAATCAGCATGTCAGCTTTTATTTGAGAATCATCACTTTTGAGAAGGTCTTTATTTTTACTTTTTTGAGGTTCGGATACCACCACAATGTGATTTTTTCCATCTGACCATTTCTCTTTTCTTTTGATTTGATGATTGAGATACTTTATTTTTGATTCAGTCCTTTTTGTTGCTGGTTCATTGGTGGAAGAAGTAATAGGTTCAATGGCATGTTGATCCTGGGTGGACCAAGCTATGAGATCTGATTTTGTGAGATGAAATGAAGTGACTGGTTCAATAGCGTTTATGCAAGGGATGTCATCTCTAGGGACAAGAGAGGTTGAGCCTATAGAGTAAGCTCTGAAAGTGTTAAGATCTAGACTTGTCATAGAAGTACTAGCATGGTCCACTAAAGCAATACATGGATTAAACTCATCAGACCCTACGTGAGACTCATCAACTACATCGGGTTGGTCACCATGAATATGAACCACATCCACTTCCATATCCACTATGGAAGATCTATCGGAGAGAGTATCCCATTCATATTCATTTGAATTCATTGTTATGCTTCTACTGGGATGCTTGCACTAAGAAGGTTTAGGACCTTTAGAAGTAGAGGCTTCAGCGTTATTATGTGTGAGATCTCCTCTTTTCATTAAGTGTGCAATATTTCTATGCTGTCTATCAAAGCTCAATGACTCAATAGGTATAAAATTTTTGGATGTGGAGGCTTCAGATGTATCATCAGTAGACAGGCATTCTCCTTCCCAAAGGAGTGAAGTAGAAGGAAGATTGTCTCCCATTTGAGCCATAGTGTGCAGTGGTGACTCATCTATATCTGTGTCTAAATCACTAATCATGGGAGCATTTCTAGAACATGTAGGGAGGTCATCATTGGCACCATATCCTAGACCTGTTGTAATCTTAGAGGGTCGGCCATTAGTATGATTCAAAGGCTCGACTAGGGCATGCCCATTATCATTTATAGGTCTGTGACCTTGATAGCCCATTTGCTGCAAAAATTTATAGCCTTTACCATAGCACTTAGGAGAAATAGGAGTAGCAATAGTGGTACTATCTTCTTCATCTTTATAGATCCATTCTCTAACAGCTTGTTCTTCTCTTTTTGCCTCTAGGGGTACAGACGCTTGAACAAAATTACCAAAAATTGTCATGGCAAAAGCAGAAGGCTTCATCTTATCAGAAGGTCTCCCATATGATCTAGGAGAAGTAGGCATAGCAACAATGGAATCTAGTGTGTACTCAGCCATACCCAGGCTCATCATCTTAAAATTTTTCTCAGCAGAAGTCAGGGATGCAGTAGGATCATTAGAGGGTTTGTTGTGAGGAACAAATGTTTCAGCAGTAGCAATAGTATGATCCTCGGGGATCATAATTTCAGCTACTTTATGTGGAAATTTGACACACTGATGGGATGTAGAAGGCACAACTTGCATGTCATGGATCCAAGGATGACCCAAAAGAATGTTATAAGCAAGTGGGATGTCCAATACTTGGAACATAATATCTTTCATGACAGGGCCCACTCAGACAGGTAGCGTGACAAGACCTTTGGAAGATCTTTCAACTTCATCATATGCTTTTATAGTAATTTTTTGTTTAGGATCGACAACAAATTTTGACAAACCCAGTTGTTGTATGACATTGAAAGAAACAATATTTAACCCAACACCATTGTCTATCAGGACTCGACAAACTCAGGTATGGTAGACCATAACTTCAATATGTAAGGCAAGATTGTGAGGGTGACTAATAGATACGTCATCTTCAGCAGAAAAGCATAGATAATGAGGTGATGAGATGTGGTTGACCATAGCTTGGAACCTATCTAGGTCAATGTCATTAGGGACATTAGCTATACGCAAAGCCTTTTCAAAGATCTCCTTGTGCAAAGGGGATAGCTCAAGCAACTCAAAAATAGATATCTGTGCGGGTGTCCATTGTAACTGATGGACAAGATCATAGCTAGACAGAGTTGAAGGAACTGTTGGTTTGGAAGATGAGGCTTGTTTAGGATCAGGCACAGTTTTAAGGACTAGTTTAGCTTGCCCCATAGTAACAACATTCAGTGCCTCACTTCGGGAAGATGAACTACCATATGTTTGCAAGACCAACTTTGGCATACCATGATTGGCTTTATTATCATCTTGAGGTCACATCATAAGAACACTCTCAATGGGCTCTACCATGTTGATCACAAGCGAATCAGAAGTATATGTATAGTTGATCTTAGCATCATGATTCTTCTTATGTGCTTGAGAGGTTTCACCTTTGTCATACTTAGGTAGAGGATCTTTGAAAGTTGTGTGATCAGAATTTTTAACTAAGCCATCTATGAGAATTGTGCCTCCCTCAATGAGATCTTGTATAGCATCTTTAAGTGTGAAACAATTGTTAGTCTTGTGTCCCTTATTTCTATGATAGTGGTAGTAATGATCCTCTCTCCACCAATCAGGCTTAACTGGCGGATCATAGGGATGTATTTTCTCAGGAAGTGTAAGATAATTATTTTCAACCAAAGTCTTAAGAATCACATCATATGGTTTAGCCAATAGGGTATAGACCCATCGTCGGAATTGCTTCTTTGGCTTATCTACATTCTGAGGCTTAGGAGCATTTTGAGCGTTGGCAGCTTCTTGTTGTTTTGCTGCGTAGATGGCATTAGAAAGGTTGAAAGCAAGCTCTTTAGCTTTAGGGACATCTACAACCGCATCATTGACAACATACTTATTCCTATTCCAAGGTTTTCTCTTGTCTTTTCCATTGGTTCTAGTATCTTTATTATAACAATATCCCCCTTTCTGATGAACACATCCTCAATCGGATATGCACTTTCAACCATGTCATTGAAAGAGGAGAATAGTTGCTTCCTTAGATCATAATACAGCTCAGGCACAAGAGTGTTGACAAAAATGTCAATATTTTCCCTTTCGGGTAACTGGTGAGGACATCAAGAATACAATGACCTCCAACATTGCAAATAAGTAGCAAATAACTCTCCTTGGTTTTGTCTCAAAGCACCAAGATCTATCATGGTGATAGGCTATTGGATATTGTATGAATAGTGTCGTGTGAAGCACATAGCCAACTCATCAAAAGTTTTCAAAGGAGGTGTCAACTTTGCAAACCATTCTAAAGCTTGTCCTCTTAAGCTTCGAGGGAATAATCATGGCAAAAATGTGTCTTCGTGAAGGAAGTCCATGCTAAGAGCATAAAAGTGATGCACATGGTCATGGGGGTCACTGTTTCCATCATACTTGTCATATTTTGGAACCTCAATATCCCTAGGAAATGGGACCATGTATAGACTCCTATCAAATGGAAGAGCACAAATAGATTCTACAAAGGAGACCTTTGGAGGCTCTCTTTCTATTGCCATTTGGGTAAGGAGTTGATTTGTCTGACGTAGTTCTTCCTTAAGGACTTCCAATTTAGTTGGTACTCTTTGTTGAACAATTTGTCTGACATCATAGCCAAGAGAAAGCTTGTATCCTCTAGAAGTCATATATTGGAAATATTGGTTGCCATTGTGCTCTAAAAGCTTAAGCATCTTTCATTGGGAGTCTTCATCTTGTTCAAATGCAATAAGATCCTCACTAGAAATATCATCAACGGCCTCTTCCTCATGGTGAGAGGGAGGTGGTCTAGGAGGTGAAGAAGGTACATCAAAAGTCCATCTTGGAGGGGACCTTGGTGGTGTGTTGTTTTCATTGTTGCCACTGGTGCCAAAGAAAGGTCTATTTTCATAGCTACTAGTCCCGAGTTGTTCATGGGACATCCCTGTTGAAGTCATGCACCTAGCAGCTTCCATTAAGCTTTTACTATACTCTATCCAAGAGTGCTTGTTTACCTCTTTGCTCAAAGTGTTCTTGCATACGATGATATCTCTCTTGTTCGTTCATAGTAAGTGAGACATTGTCTATGTTTTTGGGGGTTTTGAGTGCGGAAAAGAGGAAGCCTCGTTTATCCCACGACGTAGCCTTAGAATCCTTAGAGTGGTTAGAACTAGAGCTGTCTTTGTGAGTGGGCACTTGTCAGCATCTGGTTGGAGAAGGTAACTAAGTGTAATTGAACGGAGGATGATTCTCCTACTCAAATTGAGACTGATTTGTAACTAGCATGAGAAAGAATTGTTGGTTGACTAATAGAATGAGACAAAGTTTCTTAGATGTTAAGATAAGAAAAAGCCAATGATGATCACTTGTTGAGATAGAACAATAGAGATGGCTGGTCAAAGTGCTCAAGAACTTACAGTAGTCAATTGACACAAGCCTAGATGTGAACAAGAAGCTCGATTAGCAAGTAGCTAGATAGGTAACCGTGTTTTGACAAGTGATCAAAAGTGACATTCGATAGACTCAAATCCAATAGTTTTAGCTCATTTGTTTCAGTCTAGAACAATCCTAAGCATGTAGACAACAAGCCAGCTTTAGATAAGAACAAGAAAAAGACACTCTACAGCAGGTTAAAATGCAAGTGTAACAGCTCTGAATTGCAATAGTAGCAAGACAACATAATAACTCAGGATTCTTGGTTGAAGGTATGCGATGATGTTTTAGTATCATATGAATCTTGACCAGTGAATGTGAAAAACTCAGTTTTGAAAGAAATTTGGTCAATGTTGTAGGTTGAAAGTACAATTTTTTGGTTTCAAGCACAATAATATCAGGAAGTAGACAAGTTTGCAAATAGTAGGTGATCAAACATGTCATAAAATAATTGCGCAAGAGCAAAAGAAACCTTGCCAAGACAAGCAATTGTCTTCAAACAATGAGCAGGGGACAAGGCAACCTTGCACATGAACAAGAATAGTGACTTAGTATTTCTACTCCTTAAAAACTACTTGTGTATGTTCTTGAGAATGTTTTAGCAGACACTTAAAACATAACAACATTCTAGCAAGCTGTCTACAAGGCTATACATAGCTCTTCTAAAGGGATTCCTTGATATATGCAAGGTACATGAGGCCTAAATCTGTAGATGAGAAGAATTCAAAATCACACAGCTGGGGGGAGATGGTAACCCAAATCTCCTCCTTCACTTCTCAAAGGTATAAAGTTCTTTGAGACTTAGCCAAGAGTGATATCTAACTCATTCCCAAGAGAGGTGTCTTTTGATTCACCACTCGGTATTTATACTCCGCCGGAACACAGGAGTTAAAGTCATCCCTTGAGGTGATGTGTCCTCAAGCAGACCTTCTAAAAATAAAAAGTAAGCGATTCTCTATCAAAAGTATTCAAAAGCACTAAAGGTGGTACATTTAACTCTTCAAGTGAACGTGAGGTGAGTCCACAAAGTGGTGCATTTAACTCCTCACACAAACTCAAAGTGAGTCCACACCTTAGAACACTAATGAGATCAAGAAAGCACAAAATGGGCAAAAATTTGTGGAGCACTTAATGCTTTTTTAGGTAGACCCATCCCCTGAATATGGTGTTGGGATTTCATCCAAAGGGCTGAATGATGGGTGATTCAAAAAAGGGAGTCCAAAAACCCAATTTAGCTAACAAGATCAATCAAAAGTACTCTAAGGTTGCTTATCAATACTACTCACAAGCGTAAAAAGGTTTGAACCATGGAATATTTAACTTTCCAAGTAAACATGAAGTGAGTCCACAAAGTGGTGCATTTAACTCTTCATGTAAACAAGGAATGAATCCATGCCCTAAATTACTCAATGAGATTTTTGATATTGGAACCAAGAATTACTTAAGGTGTAAACACAAGCATTCACTTACACAAACTTGTCTGAAAGCAAATCTATGTTCATTCATTTCCCATTAAGAGCATCAATTGAAATGTGTTCTATGAAAGCATGTAAACACTCGAGCCAAACACATGAGAGGTTCATTCTTATTTCCAAAATCCAAATTTTGTAGAGATGTAACAAAATATTTCAAGTCCAAAGCAACGTGCTTAGTAGATTTTACCTCATTTTTGTTTTTTTGTTAAGCATCTCCATGAAAGCAAGCCACGAACCTTCCAATGAACAAGACAAGCAAACAAGAAATGCAATGTATACTCAACTTATGAAAACCCTAAGGTGGTTAGATCTGAAAATCAATTGTTAGGAGCAATAATAACCAGTAAATAATCCAAATGACAACTCACATCATGCATTGAACCATGTGAAAAATAAGTGCATGCTAATCATCAAATACCCCTTTTTTTAATTTTGATTTTTGACCTTGTCAACAAGATTGGACTTATACCACATGAATCTAGACCCTAAACCCAAAATTCAAAAAAGAGACCTTTGTCAAAAAATAGAGAGCTTTTCAAAAATATAAAAATTTCAAAAACTCCTCTTCATTTGTGCCCTGGAGACCCATTTTATGAAAATATACCACTTTTTGTAAATCAATTATTTGATCTATGATATTGCATCCAAATTCAAATCACAAAGAATGGACCCCCTATAAAATTAGAAGAGTTTTCTAAAACTATAAAAATATTTGAAAAATATGCTAATTTACACTGAAAATTAATTTTTTTATGAAAAATCAAGAAAAAATTATAAAAAATAAAAAATACTTCAGAAAAATTTGAATTTTTTATTGGAGCTTCTTTGAAAAGTTTCCAACCAAAAAAACAAATTTCAGACCAAAACACCAAGCTGTTTGGGAGATATGATCAAATCTTTGAAAATCTAGAGTTTTAGTCTCCAAGCAAATCTGCACAAGGGGGTTAGCTCCAAAAATAATCAAAACCGACATGTAAAAGTGGGTTGCTCCATGGTGGCCACAAAAAATGTACACACTCAAATGGTGCACTTCTCTAAATCATTACATCCAAGAGAATCCATGGATTGGAAATCTTGAGAAATCGATTTAGAGCTCTCTATGCATGGAGTTGCAAGATTATTTTAAGTTTGCTCTCAGCTAGAGCTATTAAGCTAATGACCTTGCTAGTCAACCACACAATAAGAGATTCAAATGAAGACAAGGGAAAAAATGTCAATATCCCTAAGAATCACTATGAAATGCAAATGCAACTAGATTAAGATGAATATGCAAACTAGAAATGAGAGATGCAAGCTAAGCTACGGAAATGAAAGTACAATCTATGCTATGAAAAGGAAAGATGCAAGAAATGAAACTATAATAGCATGAAAATATGAAAGCCAAGAATGCTCCAAATCTCCAAAGCTCCAAAATCACCTAGAAAACCTACAACATAACATTAGTATTCAAAAGATGCATATGCAAATGAGAAGAGAGCTCTTCTTTTATAGGAAATGAAAAGGAATGGACCATGGAGATTAAGAGGAAAAAGACTTAATCAAGGGTGGAGAATGAAAGAGGAGAAATCCATGTGCACAAATATCCTCCAATAAGAAAATAAGAGTTGACTTTTGTGTCCATATAAGACAAAAAGTGCTTTTTCCCTTTTTAAAATATAAGAATAATACTTTATTTGTGCAACTTAGGATAAGAAAAAAAGTGGGGGCTTTTTATTTAATTAAAAGAGGAGGAGATTCCATTTAATTAAATAAAGACTTAGGATAAAATGGTTAGCCCATAGAAAATAATCGAATAAATGATAGAACTAGGATTTGATCAAGAATAAGCAATTGATGATTTTAGCAAATAATGCTAGAAATGAGCTAATAGTCTAAGTGATCATTTTTAGGTGTATACATTTGCCCATCTTTGACTAATGGGTGATCAATCTAGGAACACATTACGTCAAAGAATAGATCAACCAAAAAAGTAATAGATAGCAATCTGACTCCAAAGTATGAAGTGCAGAGAGATAGCAAATTCTGCATGGTCAGCCTGGTAGCAATAGTATTGAACACTTAGGAAAGAGATGGACAGTATCAGAACTCGAGATGAGAACTAACATGTCAAGTGCAAAGATAGATCGATCAGAGCAAATGGAATGGTCAAGCATATGCTACAGAGAATAGCCAATAGGATATGATGTGTCTAAATCATTACATCCAAGAGAATCCATTTATTTTCAGCATAAATATGATGCGTGACTATTAATCTTATGCATTTATTGTAGGTTACCGTATCCATTTATTGTACTTGTAACCTCTCTTGAAAACATGATGCGTGACTATTAGCACTTTAGCTTCATTAAAGGTTATTAGCATATTTACCAAAAAATGTCCTAAATCATTAACATTTTGAGTAACTTAGTTTTCATAGCATAGTTACACAAAGATGTCCCTATTGATTCTTTTCACCCCTCTTATTATGAAAAGCATTAGTCTTATGCTTGCTCACATACCCCACTTCTTGTCTTTCATATCACATCATTTTCTCTTTATTTTGGGATTGAAATCAAAATCCAAGTTCACCTTGATCGTCAAAATTATATTTCTCCTTCTTCGGCGTAGTTTGCTGACCTTTTGAGGCCTGATCATTTGATCTTTGTTGGGGCATTTTTCTCTCCTTATCTCCATCTCTCTCATCTTTCTAGTCTTTCATTCATTTAATTCATCTCTCTCTAAGGTCTTGACTGGGGCATATCTTCACTGCTTGATGGTTATTTTGTCATCTTTCATCTTCGATTATGATTTCTAGTGATATGATCATGTTGCTCTTGCTTCTGCCATATTGATTCTTTTCATTTGCATTTCATAGTGATTCTTGGGGATATTGGCATTCTTTCCCTTGTCTTCATTAGAATCTCTCATTGTGTGGTTGACTAGCAAGGTCATTAGCTTAATAGCTCTAGCTGAGAGAAAACTTAAAATAATCTTACAACTCCATGCATAGGGAGCTCTAGGTTGCTTTCTAAGGTTTCCTCTTCAAGGATTTCCTTGGTTGTAATGACTTAGAGAAGTGCACCATTTGAGTGTGTACATTTTTGGCACCCACCGTGGGTCAACCCACTTTTACATGTTGGTTTTGATTATTTTTAGAGCTAACCCCCTTGTGTAGATTTGCTTGGAGACTAAAACCCTAAATTTTAAAAGATTTGATCATGTCTCTCAAATAGCTTGGTGTTTTGGTCTGAAAATTGTTTTGTAGCTTGGCGGCATATCAGAGAAGCTCCAATAAAAAATTCAAAATTTTTTGAGGTATTTTCAAATAATTTTTAGTGAGAATGCTCCAAATCTCCAAAGCTCCAAAATCACTTAGAAAACCTACCGCATAACATTAGTATTCAAAAGATGGATATGAAAATGAAGAAAAGAGCTCTTCTTTTATAGGAAATAAGGAGAAATGGACTATGAAGATTAAGAGGCAAAAGACTTAATCAATGGTGGAGCATCAAAAAGGAGAAATCCATGTGCACAAGTATCCTCCAATGGAAAAATAAGAGTTGACTTTTGCGTCCATATAAGATAAAAAGTGTTTTTCTTCTTTTTATAAAATAAGAATAATGTTTTATTTGTGCAACTTAGGATAAGAGGAAAAGTGGGGGCTTTTTATTTAATAAAAGGGGAGGAAATATTCCTTTTAAATAAATAAAGACTTAGGATAAAATGGTTAGCCCAAGGCAAATAATCAAAAATGATGAAAATAGGATTTGATCAAGGAAATTGATATAATTGAAAAATGTTAATTTTTTAAAATATTGATTCAGGGATTTGATAAATTGCTAAATGGGGGCCCAAAGTCTAGGTGACCATTTTAGGGTGCATACATTTGCCCCTCTTTGACTAATGTGTGATCATTTTGGGAACACATGCAGTCAAAGAAGATATGAAATGTGAGCTCATTTTGGGATCACAAAACAACTCAAACGTGTGTTCATTTTGGGAACATGCCTGGACAAAAATAAACAAAAGATTCTAGACATGAGTTCATTTTGGGATCACATCCAAAATAAGAGATAAAAATCTCAAGCTGAGTGAAAGCTCATAAAAAGATAGCTGAATCAAGAAAATCAAAGATTAAATCCAATAGGTACTGCCCTCTCGGAATCAAATCAAAATCAGGCAAAGGAGAACAGCAGATTGATAAAAGATGATCAAATCATAAGAAATCATAATCAAAGATGATAGGATAACCATTAGGCAGTGAAAATATGCCCCAGTGATGAATGAGAAGGAAAGAAATGGGGTGAATGGAAGACTAGAAGTGTGAAAGATATGAAAAGGAAGAAATTATATCAAAGATCAAAGAATTGTGCCTCAAAAGGTTATTCAACTGCACAGAAGAAAGAAAATTTGAAATGCGATTTTGACTATCAAGGTGAACTCTAATTTCAGTTTCGATCTTGAAAAGAATAGAAAATGATGTGATATGAAAGACAAGAAGTGAAAGACATGATCGAGAAGAAGTGAAAGATGAGCGTAGTTGACCAACTAGTCCATGAAAGATGAAGGAGAGCTCTCTCCATATGCAAGATGCAAAACTAACGAATCATGAACCTAAGAATGCAAGCTACTATGAAAGTGGTTGACTTGCAAGGTCACAATGCCAATAGACATCTAATAATCATCATCGAGCTTTATTGGTAGCGTCATAAGATCATACAATACACACTAGTATGACTATGGGTATATGAATATGATCTATATTAGATAGGATGTGGGAATCCCACCTAGGCACCAAAGACATGTAGGTCAAGATGACTAGTGCAGTGAGATTACCTAAGTTTGCTATAGCGATATTATGCTTGCATCAGGACACAAAAAAATCAAGATGCACTCATGAATAGTCAAGGATAATACCTTGTAGATCCTAGGTGTCAAGTGGATCAAGCATAAATGCTAATGACAATTAGGACCAACAAAATATACCCACAAGTAGAAAAAGCAGTAAAACATGTCCTCATGCCCTCAATCTTCTAGCTCAGCATCATCAAAAACTATCATAGGGAGAGAACATTCATCAAAGAAATCATCATAGATAGCACACAAAGAAATAAAGTCAAACAAGTCTCAGCGAGTCAAGTATTTAAGTGCGTGTGTGTTGGTCATAGAGTCAAACTTTAAAAATCATATCTGTAAATGAGAAATACCATATTATGCGAGACTTTGGGCAGGACATCTGATAAGTGTTGAGAAACACTCAACGTTAGGGTAGTGTTGAAAAACACTGTTTGGGGTGGTGTTGAAAAACACCTGTTTGTGAAATACCCCAAGAGACAAATGTACCTAAAGGACCTATGCTAATACATATGCCACCTAGGTATGCTAAGTGTTGAGGACGCATGCTAAAAGACAAGGGTGCAAAGGCCTCAAGTAGCGCCTATTTCCAGGTTTTCACCACTTGGAGATTTTTTTTATTTTTTCAATTTTTTTGTATTTTTGCTACCAAGGTGCCTATTTTCAAGTTTTCACCAAGGTACTTTTATTATTTTTTAAAAATTTTTTGAATTTTTTTATTTTTTTTGTAATTTTTCAGGACTTTATATGCTTTTTAGGATTTTTTCAGCATCATATATGAATTTTTTTAGAATTTTTCAAGATCATAAAGAATATGTACAAGGGATGCCCCCAGACAAAATGGGCATCAAATTCCCAAGCAAGATCACATCATGTAGTCCCAATGTCTAGCAAGGTGGAGGACAAGAGGGATTAGCAAGCTAGTGGAAGAGATGGAAGAAAGGAGAATGAAAGCGAACGGAGGGAAGAAATCCTCAAGGTCAAACTCCTCAAGAGTACCTAAGCTAGGGAAAAATTGTCATGTAAAGCACATTTGGACAAGCAATGAAAGACTAGCATATGATAAGTCACAAAAGCATAATGCCAAAGAAGGAAAGGATGAAGTCCAAAGGAGTAGACATGTCAAGAGGCTTTATAGCATCATTTTTTACTCTTTTTTATTAGATCAAGACCAAAGAGGAAAATGATAGCGAAATGTTAGAATAAATGGAGGAAAGTAAATATGAAGCCTAAACATGAATGAAATGAAAGTAAAATCATCGTAAGATAGCTCACAAGATAGCCAAATGTTCATGTATAGGTCAACATTGTCAAGATCAAAGAGAAAAGCTAGAATGGATGAAATATGTAGAAGAACTACGCATGATGCCTGATTGCTAGGTTTTCATCACGGTACTTATCCAAGGCACCACAAGGGAGTGGTTTTCACCATATGATGAATTTATTTATATTTACTTTTTCTACCAAGGCACCTATTTCCAAGTTTTCACCAAGGCACATTTTTAATTTTTTAATTTTTTTTTTTGTTCTTTTTGAATTTTTTTTAAAATTTTTTTTTTCTATTTTGGAAGAAGGAAAGCTTTTTAGATAATGTTCCTTGAAAGGATAAACCATGATATGCCAAGGATTCAAAATGATATGCTCAAAGATGCTGATAGGGAAAGGAAGATGGAAGAGAAAAATGAAGAATAAGGTTTTATGTAAAGTGAGTGAGGTTAGAAGATAGGAGGAATAGGCAAATGAGGAAAAATGATAGAAGGTAGAAAGATAATTAATGGAAGGATTGTGAAAGGGTAGATGGAAAGGAAGGCAAGATCAACATCAACACACACCTTGAAGGGTGGCCAGAGGATGGAGGAAACATGAATGAAAGAATACGTGAAGGAATATGGTGAATATTTAGCAGAGGTTGTGGTTTAGGCACATGGAATAGAAGAATGTTTTTGGAAGAAGATGAAGTGGAAGCCTTTGGAAGCTTGAATGTCAATTTCACTTTTTTCTCAATGTTAGACTCTTTCAAGAGAGACTTTGGAATCCATATAGTCTTAGGCTTTTCATTTTTTTTTATGATTTAGAGAGAATATCTTCAATGATGGATTTTGGAACCCATACTTATCTTGTAGTTTTCTTCTTAGATATCTCTTTTAACTTTATGCCTCCATGTCGATTAGAAGAGACATGGTAATCTTATTTTTTTTATGGATTCTGGTATTGCTTCTTCTTATTATATTGAACATTCAAGTTACTTCCAAAAGACTTGGGACTTATGGAAGGAGGATATGACTGGTTTAGATGAGTTGGTGGATGAAAAGGATTCAAGGGTATGCATCTATGTTGATCTTGAGGAAAGATAGGAGATGGAGGGACGTAAGGACCCAAGATGGATGGTGAATTAGGAGAGTTAGGAGGGGAAAGTGAAGGGACATAAGGGTCCAAGATGGAAGGAAGACATGAAGCCTTTGGTATTGGTGGAGGAAGTCCAAGGATAGAAGTGGAAGATGCAAAAGGATAATCAATAAGTTCATCAGCATCTATATGACAACCAAGGACTTCAACATCTTTAGAGTGAGCATTAGGATTTGCAATAGGATCATGAATATCTTGAATAGGAGAAATTTCTTTGATAGGATTATTTAAAGCTTGCAAAGAATTAGGAAGAGTAGAAAGCAGAATCAAACATGGAGTGATAGAACAAGAAGATGGAAGACTTTGATCTTGACAAAGAGCTTTGGATAGCATAAGCGTATCATTTTTTTCTTGATTTTCAATAGGCTTAACATTGGAAGTAAAAACACCATTTTTAATAACCTTAATGGAAGTATCATCTTTGGAAAGTGTAAGTGTAGTAAGGTTATTTTGTTTGTCAATAAGCTCAATGGTGTAAGTAGTAGCTTGATCTTGCTTAGGAGAAGACTTAAGACATGGTGGAATGAATGAGAAAGGATGTAGAGGATCAAAAGAACCATGAAATGGAGGAGAGACATCATGAAAAAAATTGGATGACATGGAGGATTCTTGATCTTGATCTTTCTTTATGTTCTTTTCTTTATTTTTAGAGTCCTCTTGACATGGAGCCACTTCTAAGAATAAGGAAGCATGTTGGAAGTGTATGGAAGACTTTGGAAGAGATAATGAAGGACTAGCTGAAGTAGGCATTATAACACATAAATGCTTAGGCTCTTCAGATTTAGCATTGTTGAACACATTTGTAGCCAAGTGAAGGTTAGATTGAGTTTCTTTAAGAGGTAGCCCTTGAGGATAACTATAGGGAATCTCATGAAAAGCATTAGGACTTTTGTTGGATGAAGGATTTGTGAAAGATTCAAAAGCTTTAGAAGATGTATGGACATTGGATGAAGTAGAGGATGGAAGGGAACTATCACGAGACAAAGGTTCATCATTAGCATGAGATTTCTTAGAGGAAGGATTCTTATAATATTTATGTTTCCAATCAGCATGGTGCATTTTATAGTCCTTAGTAGTAGTAGATGGATCATAATCAAGGTATTATTCACAAAAATCATCAAAGTTTTTTTCAAAATCAGAATCATATGGATCGCTATCACGATCTACCCAATAGGATGATCCTTTAGTAAGCCTGAGCACACGACGAGGAGGACTCTTAGGAGTAGAGGTGTCATAGGTATCACAAGGGATATCATATTTCTCATCATGGTATGCCTTGAGATGATGAGTAAGATTCTTGGGAGAAGTAGAAGAGGAACGAGATGGTGAAGAAGAGGAAAATGAAGATCCTGTGGAGGAAGAAGACTTGGATAATGAGGAATGTGAATAATGTCTAGAAGAGTCATGATAAGACTTGGAATGTGAAGAAGAATGAGAAGACTTAGAAGATGAAGAATGTTTGGAAGAAGGAGGTCATGATATGATCATGTCTATGATCCTAGCAAAGGTGTCTAATTTAATCATCTTTTCTTTTATTTTTGCCTTAAGTATATCACCCATGAGATATTTAGAAGAACTATTGGAGGAAGAAATATACTCTTCAAATTTAGCAATGAGTTCGAGATCATCCATTTTCAAGAGAGGTTCCATAATAAGATATTTTAAATTCATGGTTCTAGAAGAGAAGGAATCAAGTATGAAAGAAATGAATAGACGAATAGAAAAAGGTAGACTAAAAAATAAGAGGAAAAGAATCAAGAGGACGTGAAGAGGTTAGGAAGAAGAGAAATGATGAAAATGGGAGACTAGGAAGACATGGAAGAAGCGGAAGAAATAAGACCAAGAGTCATTTTGTGCAATTTGATACCATTTGAGTTCATTTGGATGTTGAGCAACATGTCATAGCACTTAAGATTTGAGATCTAGACTGACCAAGGAATATTAAAAATGGTTTGAATCAGCTTCGGATTGCAAGACAACAAGTTTGACAACTTGAGAACTCAATTTGTGTTTGTTTTAAAAGATCAAGTAAGGATATCAAAAGATTGATCAAGTACATAAGATAGCAATGAAGGAGTTCAAGCAAGCAATTGTCTTCAAACAATGAGCAAGGGGCAAAGCAACCTTCCACATGAACAAGAATAGTGACTTAGTATTTCTACTCCTTAAGAACTACTTGTGTATGTTCTTGAGAATGTTTTAGCAGGCACTTAAAACACAACAACATCCTAGCAAGTTGTCTACAAGGCTATACATAGCTCTTCTAAAGGAAGTCTTTGATATACGCAAGGTACGTGAGGCCCAAATCCATAGATGAGAAGAATCCAAAATCACACAACCGGGGGGAGATGGTAACCCAAATCTCCTCCTTCACTTCTCAAAGGTATAAAGTTCTTTGAGGCTTAGCCAAGAGTGATATCTAACTCATTCCCAAGAGAGGTGTCTTTCGATTCACCATCCTCTATTTATACTCTACCGAAACATAGGAGTTAAGATCGTCCCTTGAGGTGATGTGTCCTCAAGTAGGCCTTCTAAAAATAAAAAGTAAGCAATTCTCTATCAAAAGTATTCGAAAGCACTAAAGGTGGTACATTTAACTCTTCAAGTGAATGTGAGGTGAGTCCACAAAGTGGTGCATTTAACTCTTCACACAAACTCAAAGTGAGTCCACACCTTAGAACACTAATGAGATCAAGAAAGCACAAAATGGAAAAAACTCTGTGGAGCACTTAACATTTTTTTAGGTAGACCCATCCCCTGAATATGGTGTTGGGATTGCATCCAAAAGGCTGAATGATGGGTGATTAAAAAAAGAGAGTCCAACAACCCAATTTAACTAATAAGATCAATCAAAAGTACTCTAAGATTGCTTATCAATACTACTCACAAGCGCAAAAAGGTTTGAACCATGGAATATTTAACTTTCCAAGTAAACATGAAGTGAGTCCACAAAGTGGTGCATTTAACTCTTCATGTAAACAAGGAATAAATTCATGCCCTAAATTACTCAATGAGATTTTTGACATTGGAATCAAGAATTACTTAATGTGTAAACACAAGCATTCACTTACACAAACTTGTATGAAAGCAAATATATGTTCATTCATTTCCCATTAAGAGTATCAATTGAAATGTATTCTATGAAAGCATGTAAACACTCAAGCCAAACACATGAGAGGTTCATTCTTATTTCCAAAATCTAAATGTTGTAGAGATGTAACAAAATATCTCAAGTCCAAAGCAACACGCTTAGTAGATTTTACCTCATTTTTGTTTTTTTTATTAAGCATCTCCATGAAAGCAAGCCACAAACCTTCCAATGAACAAGACAAGCAAACAAGCAAATAAGATATGCAATGTATACTCAACTTATGCAAACCCTAAGGTGGTTAGACCTAAAAATAAATTGTTAGGAGCAATAATAACCAGCAAATAATCTAAATGAAAACTCACATCATGCATTGAACCATGTGAAAAATAAGTGCATGTTAATCATTAAATACCCCTTTTTTCTAATTTTGATTTTTGACCTTGTCAACAAGATTGGACTTATACCACATGAATTCAGACCCTAAACCCAAAATACAAAAAAGAGACCTTTATCAAAAAAAAGGAGCTTTCCAAAAATGTAAAAATTTTAGAAAAATCTTTTCATTTGTGCCCTAGAGACTCATTTTATGAAAATAGACCACTTTTTGTAAATCAATTATTTGAGCTATGATATTGCATTCAAATTCAAATCACAAAGAATGGACCTTCTGTGAAATTAGAAGAGCTTTCTGAAAATGTAAAAATTTATGAAAATTATGCTAATTTGCACTAAAAATTAATTTTTTATGAAAAATCAAGAAAAAATTATAAAAAATTGAAAATAGCTCAAAAAATTGTAAATTTTTTATTGGAGCTTCTCTGATATGCTGTCAACTTGCAAAACAATGTTTAGACCAAAACACCAAGCCGTTTGGGAGATATGATCAAATTGTTTAAAATTTAAGATTTTAGTCTCCAAGCAAATCTGCACAAGGGGGTTAGCTCCAAAAATAATCAAAACCAACATGTAAAAGTGGGTTGCCCCACGGTGGGCACAAAAAATGTACACACTCAAATGGTGCACTTCTCTAAGTCATTACAACCAAGAAAATCCATAAAGAGGAAACCTTAGAAAGCGACCTAGAGCTCTTTATGCATGGAGTTGCAAGATTATTTTAAGTTTGCTCTCAGCTAGAGCTATTAAGCTAATGACCTTGCTAGTCAACCACACAATGAGAGATTCCAATGAAGATAAGGGAAAGAATGCCAATATCCCCAAGAATCACTATGAAATGCAAATGCAACTAGATTAAGATGAACATGCAAGCTAGAAATGAGAGATGCAAGCTAAGCTATGGAAATGAAAGTACAAGCTATGCTATGAAAAGGAAAGATGCAAGTATAATTAAGTCTTCCTAATTAAACTAGATGAAGTAATCTAAGCATAAAGAAAATTAAGCTATGAATGCCATGATAATGAAACTAAGATGAAAGAAATGAAACTATAATAATATGTAAATATGAAAGCCAAGAATGCTCCAAATCTCCAAAGCTCTAAAATCACCTAAAAAACCTACAACATAACATTAGTATTCAAAAGATGAATATGAAAATGAAGAAGAGAGCTTTTCTTTTATAGGAAATGAGGAGAAATGGACCATGAATATTAAGAGGCAAAATACTTAATCAACAGTGGAGCATCAAAGAAGAGAAATCCATGTGCACAAGTATCCTCCAATGGAAAAATAAGAGTTGACTTTTGTGTCCATATAAGACAAAAAGTGATTTTCTCTTTTTTATAAAATAAGAATAATGTTTTATTTGTGCAACTTAGGATAAGAGGAAAAGGTGGGGGCTTTTTATTTATTAAAAGGGGAAGAAATATTTCTTTTAAATAAATAAAGACTTGGGATAAAATGGTTAGCCCATAGAAAATAATCAAATAAATGATAGAACTAGGATTTGATCAAGAATAAGCAATTGATGATTTTAGCAAATAATGCTAGAAAGGGGCTAATAGTCTAAGTGACCATTTTTAGGTGTATACATTTGTCCCTCTTTGTCTAATGTGTGATTGATCTGGGAACACATTACGTCAAACAATAGATCAGCCAAGAAAATAATAGATAACGGTCTGACTCCAAAGTATGAAGTGCAGAGAGATAGCAAATCCTGCATGGTCAGCCTGGTAGCGACAGTATTGAACACTTAGGAAAGAGATGGATAGTATCATAACTCGAGATGAGAACTAACATGTTAAGCACAAAGATAGATCGATTAGAGAAAATGGAATGGTCAAGCATATGCTCTGGAGAATAGCCAATAGGATATGATGTGTCTGCCCCCTCGGGATTGAAAGCAAAATTAGGTAGAGGAAAGGTAGAAGCAAGAGCAACATGATCAAATCACTAGAAATCTCCTCTTGACACCTAGGATCTACAAGGTATTATCCTTGATTGTTTTATGGGAGTGCATGCTTATAGCCATCTTGACCTTCTTATGTCCTGATGCAAGCATAATCTCTCTATAGAAAATTTAGGTAATCTCACTAAACTAGTCATCTTGACCTATATGTCTTTGGTGCCTATGTGGGATTCCCACATTTCTATCTGATATAGATCATATTAATATTCACATAGTCATACTAGTGTGTATTTTATGGTCTTCCGACGCTACCAATAAAGCTCGATGATGATTATTAGATGTCTATTGGCATTGTGACCTTGCAAGTCAACCACTTTTTCATAGTAGCTTGCATTTTTAGGTTCATGTTAGTTAAGTTTTGCATCTTGCATATGGAGAGAGCTCTCCTTTCATCTTCTGTGGACCTATCGGTCAACTGTACTCATCTTTCACTTTTTCCCGATCATGTCTTTCACTTCTTGTCTTCCATATCACATCATTTTCTCTTCATTTCGGGATCAAAACCAAAATCCAAGTTCACCTTGATCATCAACCACTTAGAAGCAAAAGCAACAGCAATGGACCATATGGCAGAAGCTAGTCAACCATTTTAGCAAATAATTTTTTTGAATTTTTGAATTTCATACTCACATACCACATCATTTCTCAACACTTATCAAATGTCTTACCCTCAGTCTAGCATGATATGTAATATTTCTCACTAACAAATTTGATACTCAAAGTTTGACTCTATGACCTACACACACGCACTTAAACACTAAACTCGCTGAGACTTGTTTGACTTTATTTTCTTTGTGTGCTGTCTATGATGATTTCTTTGAGGAGTTTTCTCTCCCTATGATAGTTTGGTCCACATTTAGCTAATGACCTTAGAGAAGTGCACCTTCAACAAAAAGGACTTCCTTGGACAAGTCATGCTTAATGAAGCTAAGGGTTAAGTGCCAATAGAATAAATGAAGAACTTTATACCTTTGAGAAGTGAAAGAGGAGATTTGGGTTACCATCTCCCCCTGGCTGTGTGATTTCAAATTCTTCTCATCTATGGATTTGGGCCTCATGTACCTTACGTATATCAAGGACTCCCTTTAGAAGAGCTATGTATAGCCTTGTAGACAGCTTGCTAGAATGTTGTTATGTTTTAAGTGTCTGCTAAAACATTCTCAAGAACATACACAAGTAGTTCTTAAGGAGTAGAAATACTAAGTCACTATTCTTGTTCATGTGCAAGGTTGCTTTGTCCCTTGCTCATTGTTTGAAGACAATTGCTTGTCTTGGAAAGGTTGTTTTTGCTCTTGCGCAAATGTTTTATGACATGTTTGATCACCTACTATTTGCAAACTTGTCTACTTCTTGATATTATTGTCCTTGAAACCCAAAAATTGTACTTACAACCTACAACATTGACCAAATTTCTTAATAAATGGATTTATACGGCAACCTACAATAAATGGATAAGATTAATAGTCACGCATCATATTTATGCTGAAAATAAATGGATTCTCTTGGATGTAATGATTTAGACACATCATATCCATTTATATGCAAGAATTTGAAATCACACAGTCAGGGGGAGACGGTAACCCAAATCTCCTCCTTCACTTCTCAAAGGTATAAATTTCTTTGAGGCTTAGCCAAGAGTGATATCTAACTCATTCCCAAGAGAGGTGTCTTTTGATTCACCACCCGCTATTTATACTCTACCAAAACATAGGAGTTAAGGTCATCCCTTGAGGTGATGTTTCCTTAAACAAGCCTTCTAAAAATAAAAAATAAGCAATTCTTTATCAAAAGTATTCGAAAGCACTAAAGGTGGTACATTTAACTCTTCAAGTGAACATGAGGTGAGTCCACAAAGTGGTGCATTTAACTCCTCACACAAACTCAAAGTGAGTCCACACCTTAGAACACTAATGAGATCAAGAAAGCACAAAATGGAAAAAAATTTGTGGGGCACTTAACACTTAGCACACTCAAATGGTGCACTTCTCTAAATCATTACATCCAAGAGAATCTATGGATTGAAAATTTTGAGAAATTGATTTAGAGCTCTCTATGTATAGAGTTGAAAGATTATTTTAAGTTTGCTCTCAGCTAGAGCTATTAAGCTAATGACCTTGCTAGTCAACCACACAATGAGAGATTCAAATGAAGACAAGGGAAAAGAATGCCAATATCCCCAAGAATCACTATGAAATGCAAATGCAACTAGATTAAGATGAATATGCCAGCTAGAAATGAAAGATGCAAGCTAAGCTATGGAAATGAAAGTACAAGCTATGCTATGAAAAAGAAAGATGCAAGAAATGAAACTATAATAGCATGCAAATATGAAAGCCAAGAATGGTCCAAATCTCCAAAGTTCCAAAATCACCTAGAAAACTTGCAACATAAGATTAGTATTCAAAAGATGCATATGCAAATGAGAAGAGAGCTCTTTTTTTATAGGAAATGAAAAGGAATGGACCATGGAGATTAAGAGGCAAAATATTTAATCAAGGGTGGAGCTTGAAAGAGGAGCAATCCATGTGCACAAATATCCTCTAATGAGAAAATAAGAGTTGACTTTTGTGTCCATATAAAATAAAAAGTACTTTTTCCCCTTTTATAAAATAAGAATAATTCTTTATTTGTGCAACTTAGGATAAGAGGAAAAGTGGGGGCTTTTTATTTAATTAAAAGAGGAGATTCCTTTTAATTAAATAAAGACTTAGGATAAAATGGTTAGCCCATAGAAAATAATCGAATAAATGATAGAACTAGGATTTGATCAAGAATAAGCAATTGATGATTTTAGCAAATAATGCTAGAAAGGGGCTAATAGTCTAAGTGACCATTTTTAGGTGTATACAACTTGAGCCATTTACTACTACATTATTTTAATACTATGTATATACTCACTGTGTATATAACTCATCATATTGGGGTCACTTGAGCCATGGAAGATCACTGCCCAATTGTGCTTAGTGCACCTTGGAGTCACTTGGATCGAGCGTGGTCATGAGCATTCCAGTGACTCCGTGGGTGAAACAAGGTTGTCACTGGTGTTTACCCAGCCAACCAAAGCTGATGGAGTGGACGGTTCGATGCAATGTCAGATGGTTTGAAAGATATGCTGCTGAGCCACTTTTAACTGACCCTCACTGCAAGTTTTGACATCGACTGAGATCATCTTGCCAAATGCAAAAATAGTTGAATCTCCCAAAATTGAGAGAGGTTATTATAGACCTTAGAAACATGATCCTATAGCCCCTAATGGTTTGTCAATACCTCTCATGAGATCTGAGATACAAGCCATGGAAGATCACTGCCCAATCATGCTTAGTTCACCTTGGGGTCACTTGGGTCGAGTGTGGTCACGAGTGTTCCGGTGAATCCATGGGAGGAACGGGGTTTTCACTAGTGTTTACCTAGGCAATTGGAGTTGATGGAGCAGAAGGTTCGATGCCAAGTTAGATGGTTTGAAAGATACGCTATTTAGCCGCTTTCAACTGACCCTCACTGCAATTTTTGGCATCGACTGAGATCGCCTTGCCAAATGCAAAGGAAGTCGAATCGCTCAAAATAGAAAGCAGTTATAGTAGAACTCAAAAATATGATCCCACAGCACCTAATAGTTTTTTGATACCTTTCAGGAGCTCCAAGATATGAGCCCTGAAAGATCACTGCCCAATCATGTTTAATGCACCTTGGGATCACTTGGGTCGAGCGTGGTCGCGAGCATTTCTGTGACTCCGTGGGTGAAACAAGATTGTCACTAGCATTTACCCATCCAACTAGAGCTGATGGATCAAATGGTTTGATGCCAAGTTAGACGGTTTGAAAGATATGCTGCTGAGCCACTTTCAACTGACCCTCACTACAAGTTTTGGCATCGACTGAGATTGCCTTGCCAAATGGAAACAAAGTCAAATCGCCCAAAACTAAGAGAGGTTATTGTAGACCTTGGAAATATGATTCTGTAGCACTTGATGGTTTGTCAATACCTCTCACGAGATCTGAAATATGAGCCACAAAAGATCACTACCCAATCGCACTTAGTGCACCTTGGGGTCACTTGGGTCGAGCATGGTTGCAAGTGTTCTGGTGACTCCACTGGTGGAACGGGGTGTTCACTGGTGTTTATCTGGCCAACCAAAGCTGATGGAGCAGATGGTTTGATGCTAGGTTGGATAGTTTGAAAGATACGCTACTGAGCCGCTTTCAACTGACCCTTACTATAAGTTTTGGGATCGACTGAGATTGCCTTGCCAAATGCAAAAAAAGTCAAATCACCTAAAATGGAGAGAGGTTATAGTAGACCTTAGAAATGCGATCTTGTAGCACCTAATGGTTTGTCGATACCTCTCACAAGATCTGAGATACAAGCCCTGGAAGATTGCTGCCCAATCGTGCTTAGTGCACCTTGGGGTCACTTGGGTCAAGCGTGATCGTGAGCATTCCCGTGACTCCATGGGCAAAAAAAAGTTATCATTGGCATTTACCCAACCAACTAGAGCTAATGGAGTAGACGGTTCGATGCCAGGTCAAATGGTTTGAAAGATACGCTGTTGAGCTGCTTTCAACTAACCCTCATTGCAAGTTTTGGCATCAACTGAGATCGCCTTGCCAAATGCAAACAAATTCAAATTGCCCAAAATGGAAAGAAGTTATAGTAGACCTTGGAAACATGATCTCATAGCACTTGACAATTTTTTGATACCTCTCACAAGCTCCGAGATACGAGCCCCAAAAGATCACTGCCCAATCGTGCTTAGTGCACCTTGGGGTCACTTGGGTTGAGTGTGGTCGCAAGCGTTCCCGTGACTCCATGGGTAGAATGGGGTTGTCATTGGCATTTACCTAGCCAATTGGAGCTGATGGAGCAGACAGTTCAATGCCAGGTCAAATGGTTTGAAAGATACATTGTTGAGCCGCTTTCAACTAACCCTCACTACAATTTTTGGCATCGATTGAGATCACCTTGCCAAATGGAAATGAAGTTGAATCACCCAAAAATGAGAGGTTATTGTAGACCTTAGAAACATGATACTATAACACTTGACAATTTGTCGATACCTCTCACAAGCTCTGAGATACGAGCCATGAAAGATCTCTGCCCAATCGTGCTTAGTGCACCTTGGGGTCACTTGGGTCAAGCATGGTCGTGAGTGTTTCGGTGACTCCATGGGAAGAATGGGGTTGTCACTAGTGTTTACCCAGCCAACTAGAGTTGATGGAGCAGACGGTTCAATGCCAGGTCAAATGGTTTGAAAGATACGCTGCTGAGCCGCTTTTAACAGACCCTCACTACAAGTTTTGGCATTGATTGAGATCGCCTTGCCAAAAGCAAATGAAGTCGAATCACCCAAAATAGAGAGAGGTTATAGTAGACCTCAGAAACATGATCCCGCAGAACTTGACATTTTGTCAATACATGTCACGAGCTTTGTGATACGAGCCCTAGAAGATCGCTGCCCAATCATGCTTAGTGCACCTTGGGGTCACTTGGGTTGAGCGTGGTCACGAGCATTCCTGTGACTCCGTGGGTGGAACGGGGTTGTCACTGGCATTTACTTGGCCAATTGGAGCTAATGGAGTAGATAGTTTGATGCCAAGTCAAATGGTTTGAAAGATACGCTGTTGAGCTGCTTTAAATTGACCCTCACTGTAAGTTTTTTCATCGACTGAGATCACCTTGCCAAATGGAAACAAAGTCGAATCACCCAAAACCAAGAGAGGTTATTGTAGACCTCAGCAACATGATCATGTAGCACTTGACAATTTTTCGATACCTCTCATGAGCTCTAAGATACGAGCCATGAAAAATCACTAACCAATCGTCCTTAGTGCACCTTGGGGTCACTAGGGTCGAGCGTGGTCGCGAGCATTCCCGTGACTTCATGGGGGAAACGGGGTTGTCACTAGAATTTACCTAGCCAACTAGAGCTGATGGAGTAGATAGTTCGATGCTAGTTCAGATGGTTTGAAACATACGTTGCTGAGCCACTTTCAACTGACCCTCACTGCAAGTTTTTGCATCAACTGAGATTGCCCTGTCAAATGCAAATGAAGTCCAATTGCTCAAAATTGAGAGAGGTTATTATAGACATCAAAAATATGATTCCATAGAACCTGACAATTTTTCAACACCTCTCATGATCTTTGAGATACGAGCCCCAAAAGATTGCTGCCCAATCATGCTTAGTGCACCTTGGGGTCACTTGGGTCAAGCGTGGTCGTGAGCGTTCTCGTGACTTCGTGGGTGGAATGGGGTTGTCACTAGTGTTTACCCTACCAATCAAAGCTGATGGAGTAGATGGTTTGATGTCGGGTCAGATGGTTTGAAACATACATTGCTGAGCCACTTTCAACTGACCCTCACTACAAGTTTTGGCATCGATTGAGATTGCCTTGCCAAATGCAAATGAAGTTGAATTGCCCAAAACCGAGAGAAGTCATTGTAGACCTTGAAAACACAATCTTGTATCACCTAATGGTTTGTCAATACCTCTCATGAGCTCTGAGATACGAGCCACAGAAGATCGCTGCCCAATCGTGCTTAGTGCACCTTGGGTCACTTGGGTCGAGCGTGGTCGTGAGCATTCCCGTGACTTCATGGGTGGAACGGGGTTGTCACTAGCATTTACCCGGCCAACCAAAGCTGATGGAGTAGACGGTTTGATGCCAGGTCAGATAGTTTAAAAGATCCATTGCTGAGCCACTTTCAACTGACCCTCACTGCAAGTTTTGGTATCAACTGAGATCGCCTTGCCAAATGCAAATGAAGTCGAATCACCCAAAACTGAGAGAGGTTATTGTAGACCTTGGAAACATGATCCCATAGCACCTAATGATTTGTCAATACCTATCACGAGCTCCAAGATATGAGTCCCAAAGATTGCTACCCAATTGTGTTTCATGCACCTTGGGGTCACTTAGGTCGAGCGTGGTCGTGAGCGTTCCCGTGACTCCGTGGGTGGAACATATGTTTCTGAGCCTCTTTCAACTGACCCTCACTGCAAGTTTTGGCATTAACTAAGATCGCCTTGCCAAATGCAAATGAAGTCAAATCACCCAAAACTGAGAGAGGTTATTGTAGACCTCAGAAACATGATCTCGTAGCATCTAATAGTTTTTTGATACCTCTCACAAGATCTGAGATACGAGCCCCAAAAGATCACTATCCAATCATGCTTAATGCACCTTGGGTTCAATTTGGTTGAGCATGGTCGCGAGCATTCCCATGAATCTGTGGGTAAAACAGGGTTGTCACTAGTGTTTACCTAGCCAACCAGAGCTGATGGAATAGATGGTTCAATGCCAGGTCAGACGGTTTGAAAGATACGTTGCTGAGCTGCTTTCAACTGACTGTTAGTGGTATGTTTAAAATTTGAACTGTGAAAATAATCATGATTAAGCTTGTGAAATTTGAACTATGAAACTTATTATGTTTGAGGTTTAACTTTTATAGATTGTTTGAAATGATAAAAAATAATATCCTTAAAGGATTATAAGCAACAATCAAACATGTAAGAATTCAAACCATGCAAATGACGTAATTAAATGACATGTAAGATCCCTTCTTGGCACTATTGGCCACCCATACATGATTTTGGTCATAAGTCCTTATCAAGAGTTTTAGGACATTTAACTTTTAAATCAAATTGATTGTTACAAATTGCCATTACAGGCTTCAAAAGATCTCAATTAACCATTAAGGATCCTTTTGTCCTTTTATCTCTAATGGGATCCATGGTGACTATAGGCATCTTCATAGGTGCTCCTGCACAAGTTACAATCCACATACAAAACCAAGTTTATTGACTCAAAATACAATCTAAGAAAGGTGAAATTAATGTATTGAAATTAACCTTAACGAACTTAGAAAACAATGCACTAAGTTAACTTATTACCTAGTCAAGTGTTTCTGAAGGGTCATCTCTTTGCTTTAGGGTCTCCAAAAGTGCTTCATGATCAGTAGTACTAATAGTCCAAAGTTATTTTGTCTTTGGTCTTCCTTGATGCTTTAATAACTTGACATTTGTTGCTATAACAAGGTGTGAATACATGAGAATAGTTTTGTGCTTCTCATAGTCTTCAAATGAGGGAATTCCATTCTTTCTAATCATGTATGTTCATAGCCATGTTCCCACAACAACAACTGAACCAATAGGATATGTGAACCCATCACCATCTGTCATTGGTTGTACAAGCTTATGTTTACCTTGTACACAATGTGCTAACCAATAATCTGACCTCTCATCATTCCCCTATGGTGAAACCAATGCAAAAACATTTCCTAGCTTCAAAAGATATGAAAGATGGTCATAGTCAACTGAAGTGTCCATGTCATCATTTCTTATTGAGAGTGTCAAAGATAAAGGAGTTAGATACTATGGAACCCATGTATCCACCCACTCACTTGACTCGCAATGATCCCAATCATACTGAAAACACATGAGGCAAAAACAAGCCAACTCTCATGTCCAAATGGTCCATGTACTACTAATGGAGCTTCAAAATAAATGCATTTTTGAAGAGTCTTTCACTATTTGACAATCCAATCTATCTCCTATAGTTCCCTCTTCAACCAACCAAAAGAATCTATGCACTGTAGAATCAAGAGTCCCCCCTATGACAATGCTAAAGTACACCAATCAACAATAGAATGAGCATCAAGAAGTACAACACCTGAAATCCTTAATTTCTCCTTAACTAGAGCTCTCTTCACACATGCACCTGCTCCATCATGCTCCCCTTTCCCATGCCCTGACCCAAAAAAAATCTAAATATGAGGTACACCTCTCTCCACATGCATTCTACACAACCAATAAAACATTCTGCCATTCTTAAATTGACCAGTGCAATTATCTGACCAAATGAGATGCCTATCCATAGCAATACCATTTTCCTGCAAGAAGTCAAAATAGTTCTGGAAACAATGTTGAACAAACTCATGAGAGTGAGACCTGTCATCGCTCATATAAAAATGGTACTCTCTGATTATCTTTCGCTTATCTTTTGTGCTATCAGGGGAATATCTATATGTGATGTGTACAAAAATAGCAACCTGAATGGAATTGTAATATTGAGCTTGAGTCTCATTTTGGGGCTGCAATGTATAGTTCTCCGCAAAGTATACAATGGATATAATAGTTCCAATGGGGAAAGTTTCCTTACATGTCCTGAATTGTTGATCCAACCATTGAGACCTGTGACTATGCCTTGCATACTTGTAAAAAGGATTTTTCTTGAAATCTGAGATAAAATCAGCAACATTGTATTCTTTTGCAACTAACTCACATCTAGAGCCTTCACCTCCACTCTTCAATGTATATTTCACTATTTCATATACCTTTTTTTGGATGAGTGTCTTTCCAAAATTGTGTTCCAAACCCTCATGAAAACATGTTCTAAACTTGGAAAAGCCACCACATTCTCAGCACTTGGCATTTAAGCAATCTTTTTTATAAAATAAACAACCATCATCTCTATGACATAAAAATTGATCTAGCAAGTCTCTTGATGATTTGGGAAGACCAATTGCACCACAATCCTCTAGCATTTCATTAGTATGAAAAGTAGAATGAATGGAATGTAATAATTCATGATGCATTGAAAACTCAACATTATATTTGCAACAACATGTATTCCGAATCTTAAGGGGTACACAATAAAATGGCTTCATGGATTCAAAAGACCTTTTTGATATTTTCAATGTTTGATGTGTCTCACAAAATTTTTTATACAACATTGTTTGACTTACCTCCACATAATGTTTAGGATATGGAGTGTGGTCTCGATTGCCAACTCTCAACTTCAAGACATCCTTCACATTTGGTGACACTCTTGAGTTAGCATCCCAAAATTGTTGAATTTCATCCTTGACAACATCTGTTAGCTTCTTATCAAAACATGGAAGTCTCCCACCATAAGCCCATGTATCAATTTGAAGCGGATCATCAAGTCTTTCTCTTCTTGCAAGTGCTCTACCCAAAGTTTTACAGTCTATATTGAAGTCAACACAAGTTTGTCTCATCAAACGAGCCTTTCTCAACTGATGACTCACTAAGGAGGTTGTAATAATCCTTCGAGCAGCTCTCTTGTCTTTTTCTCTGCTATTCTTCCCAATGCTATTGAGAGCATTGAAAAGATTCTTCACAACAATGGCATTTCTCTCCATTTTCTTGTTCACACGAATCTTCAATTTCACAACCACAGGTCTCATCTTTTGCATCTTTAACAACTACACAAAAATTTGATATTGCTCAACCAATGTCTTGTTTCCAAAAAAATGATCATAAAGTCTTGAAGCCCACAACCTAACAGTTCTATGTGACCTCTTTCCTTCCCAATTATTCATAATGTTCTCCTTAATTTCAATTAACCATTTAGGTCTTCTTGAAAGCCCCAAATTTGAATTTTGATTATCTTTATCACAAGGGACTTCATTTCACATATAATTTGGAGATGTGTAACGTTCATGTGGTTCTTGTGCAACATTTTCATTCCCCAAGTCTACATTTTCAATCTCCATCTATAGATTTTCAAATTCAACATCCTCTTCACTTACAACTACATTTACGGGGTCTGATTGATTAATGTTTAACATACCTTCTCTTCTTCTTCGGTGATTTTCCTTATCTTTTTCCCTATATGCTTGAATTTCTTCATCCATTAGCTTCCTCTTGCATTTAGTCATTCGACGACTGCTGCTTCCCATGGTGAGACCAAAAGTTGACAAAAATCAAATAATGGGCCCCAAATCATGTTTTTTTTTTTGGCAACACATGAAAAAAGTATAAAATCTCATGATTGTCTGGTCTGTGGGGATAGGGAATATTTTGATCAAATATTACATGTCCAAAATTGAGTATTCGATTTCATATTGGGTACCCAATATTCCTAGGTAGATGAAGAAAAAGGGTGGGAGCAAATGAAAAAAATTGAACTTTAACATATATTAATGTATATAATATATATATATATATATATATATATATATATATATATATAAGAGGCATATGATATATATAATGTATATATTATATATAATAATGTATTATAATATGCTAATGTATTATATGTACTAATGTATTATATACTAATGTATATAATATATAATATATTATTTATATACTAATGTATATAATATATATATATATATATAATACATATACTAATGTATACTAATATATTATATATAATATTACCTTTTGGCTATTATTTTTTTCTCATTTTTTTTGTATATGATGCTTTTGTATACGAATTGTGGATATTCTCCGGGAAACTATCTGAGGAAGATACAGTATCCAATCTACATCCTTTGGATAAAAAAGATGATCTGTAAAACTTAACCTAAAAATTTAGTTCTGCTAACAAAAATGTCTAATCATGTAGCAAGGTATAGAAGCTCGGGAAAGGTGTAACAAATTAATATGCAACTATTTTTGTCTGTAATAGTATTTTTTGCATTTATTATGATATTGATCCGACTTGATGCAGCTTTTCTATTTGATCAATCCCTTCCCTTGCATTTCACTTGGTTTTCCCATTTTGCACATCATAGGCTAGGATTTGACAGTGGATATGACCTTGGTACTACCAGTGTTAATGATAAATTTTACCTTTTAGTTATTCTTTTTTTGTCATTTTTCCTGTATGATGCTTTTGTATACAAATTGTGGATATTCTATGGGAAACTTTTCATTTTTTACTATAGGATGCCTTTCTATACAAATTTTGGAGAATCTCTTGCAAAAATATGGAAATTATAATCTTCCCCCTAGAGCATACATTAATGAAGTTCTTCGTGCCTTAGCAAAGGAAACTAACTGGATTGTTGAAGCTTATGGTACTACATATAGAAATGTGGTATGTGTCAAAAGGGGTCATGGGGACTCCCTAGGGGTCTTAGTACACCTTATCATGCGTTAGGACCCCTAGGGAGTCCCCATGACCCCTTTTGAGACATTGGAATGCTCAAGTGTGTCTTAAGTGATCTTAGGAACCCTTCAGACACAATTGAGCATTCAAATGTGTCAAAAGGGGTCATGGGGACTCCCTAGGGGTCCTAGTACACCTTAACATGTGTTAGGACCCCTAGGGAGTCCCCATGACCCCTTTTGACACATTTGAATGCTCAAGTGTGTCCAAAAGGGTCAAACATTTGAACACTCAAGTGTGTTCAAAGGGATCCTAAGACCCCTTCGGACACACTTGAGCATTCAAATGTGTCAAAAGTGGTCATGGGGACTTCCTAGAGGTCCTAACACGTGATAAGGTGTACTAGGACCCCTAGGGAGTCACCATGACCCCTTTTGACACATTTGAACTCTCAAGTATGTCTAAATGGGTCCTAAGACCCCTTAAGATACACTTGACCATTCCAATGTGTCAAAGGGGTCATGGGGACTCCCTAGGGGTCCTAACATGTGATAAGGCATACTAGAACCCCTAGGGAGTCCCCATGACCCCTTCTAACACATTTGAATGCTCAAGTGTATCCGCAGGGGTCCTAAGACCCCTTAAGACACACTTGAGCATTCAAATGTGTCAAAAGGGGTCATGGGGACTCCCTAGGGGTCCTAACACATGATAAGGCATACTAGGACCCCTAGGGAGTTCCCATGATCTCTTTTGACACATTTGAATGCTCAATTTTTTTTGAAGGGGTCCTAAGACCCCATCAGACACACTTGAGTGTTCCAATGTATCAAAAAGGGTCATGGGGACTCCCTAGGTGTCCTAACGTGTGATAAGGCATACTAGGACCCCTAGGGAGTCCCCATGACTATGTTTGACACATTCGAATGCCCAAGTGTGTCTGAAGGGGTCCTGGGACCCCTTAAGACACACTTGAGCATTCCAATGTGTCAAAAGTGGTCATGGGGACTCCCTTGGGGACCTAACATGTAATAAGGTGTACTAGGATCCCTAGGGACTCCCCATGATCCATTTTGACACATTTGAATGCTTAAGTGTGTTTAAAGGGGTCATACGACCCCTTAAGACACACCTGAGTGTTCCAATGTTTCAAAAGGGGTCATGGGGACTTCTTAGGGGTCCTAACAGGTGATAAGGTGTACTAGGACCCCTAGGGAGTCCCCATGACCCCTTTTGACATATTTGAATGCTCAAGTGTGTCTGAACAGGTCCTAGGACCTCTTAAGACACACTTGAGCATTCCAATGTGTCAAAAGGGGTCATGGGGACTCCCTAGGGGTCCTAACACGTGACAAGACATACTAGGACCCCTAGGGAGTCCCCATGACCCCTTCTGACACATTTGAATGCTCAAGTGTGTCCGAAGGGGTCCTAAGATCCCTTAAGACACACTTGAGAGTTCAAATGTGTCAAAAGGGTTCATGGGGACTCCCTAGGGGTCCTAACATGTGATAAGGCATACTCGGACCCCTAGGGAGTCCCCATGACCCCTTATGACACATTTGAATGCTCAAGTGTGTCCTAAGGGGTCTTAGAACCCCTTAAGACACACTTGAGTGTTCAAATGTGTCAAAAGGGGTCATGGGGACTCCCTAGGGTCCTAACGTGTGATAATGCATAATAGGACCCCTAGGGAGTCCCCATGACCCGTTGTGAAACATTTGAATGCTCAAGTGTGTCGAAAGGGGTCGTAAGACCCCTTAAGGCACACTTGAGCATTCCAATGTGTCAAAAGGGGTCATGGAGACTCTCTAGGGGTCCTAACGTGTGATAAGGCATACTAGGACCCCTAGGGAGTCCCCATGACCCCTTTTGACATATTTGAATGCTCAAGTGTGTCCAAAGGGGTCCTAAGACCCCTTAAGACACACTTGAGCATTTCAATGTGTCAAAAGGGGTCATGGAGATTCCCTAGGGGTCCTAATGCATGATAAGACATACTAGGATCCCTAGGGAGTCCCCATGACCCCTTCTGACACATTTGAATGCTCAAGTGTGTCTAAAGGACTCCCATGACCCCTTCTGACATATTTGAATGCTCAATTGTGTCTAAAGGGGTCCTAAGACCCCTTAAGACACACTTGAGCATTCAAATGTGTCAAAAGGGGTCATGGGGACTCCCTAGGGGTCCTAACATGTGATAAGGCATACTGGACCCCTACGGAGTCTCCATGACCCCTTTTGACACATTTGAATGCTCAAGTGTGTCTGAAGGCATCCTAAGACCCCTTAAGACACACTTGAGCATTCAAATGTGTCAAAAGGGGTCATCAGGACTCCTAAGGGTTCCTAACATGTGATAAGGCATACCAGGACCCCTAGGGAGTCCCCATGACCCCTTGTGACACATTTGAATACTCAAGTGTGTCTGAAGGGGTCTTAGGACCCCTTCGGACACACATGAGCATTCAAATGTGTCACAAGGGGTCATGGGGACTCCCTAGGGGTCCTAACGCATGATAAGGCATACTAGGACCCCTAGGGAGTCCTCATGACCCCTTTTGACACATTTGAACACTCGAGTGTATCCTAAGGGGTCTTCTTAGGACCCCTTAGGACACACTTGAGCATTCAAATGTGTCAAAAGGGGTCATGGGGACTCCCTAGGGGTCCTAATACGTGATAAGGCATAATAGGACCCCTAGGGAGTTCCCATGACCCCTTTTGACACATTCAAACACTCAAGTGTTTTCGAAGGGGTCGTAAGACTCCTTCAAAAACACTTGAGTGTTTGAATATGTCAAAAGGGGTCATGGGGACTCTCTAGGGGTCCTAACGCGTGATAAGGCATACTATGACCCCTAGGAAGTCCCCATGACCTATTTTTACATATTTGAATGGTCAAGTGTGTCTAAAGTAGTTCTAAGACCCCTTAAGACACACTTGAGCATTCCAATGTGTCAAAAGGGGTCACGAGGACTCCCTAGGGGTCCTAATGTGTGATAAGGCATACTAGGACTCCTAGGGAGTCCTGATGACCCCTTCTGACACATTTGAATGCTCAAGTGTGTCCGAAGGGGTCCTAAGACCACTTAAGACACACGTGAGCATTCTAATCTATCAAAAGGGGTCATGGGGACTCCCTAGGGGTCCTAACGCATGATAAGGTGTACTAGGACCCCTAGGGAGTGCCCATGACCCCTATTGACACATTGGAATGCTCAAGTGTGTCTTAAGGGGTCTTAGGACCCCTTAAGACACACTTGAGCATTCCAATGTATCAATAGGGGTCATGGGGACTCCCTAGGGGTCCTGACATGTGATAAGGCATACTAGAACCCCTAGGGAGTCCCCATGACCCATTTTGACATATTTGAATGCTCAAGTATGTCCGAAGGGGTCCTAAGACCGCTTAAGACATAGTTGAGCATTCCAATGTGTCAAAAGGGGTCATGGGGACTCCCTAGGGGTTCTAACGCATGATAAGGAATACTAGGACCCCTAAGGAGTCCCGATGACCCCTTTTGACACATTCAAACACTCAAGTGTGTCCAAAGGGGTCCTAAGACCCCTTAAGACACACTTGAGCATTCAAATGTGTCAAAAGGGTTCATGTGGACTCCGTAGGGGTCCTAACACATGATAAGATGTACTAGGACCCCCAGGGAGTCCCCATGACCCTTTTTGACACATTTGAATGCTCAAGTGTGTCTGAAGGGGTCCTACAACCCCTTAAGACACACTTGAGCATTCCAATGTGTCAAAAGGAGTCATGGGGACTTCCTAGGGGTCCTAACATGTGATAAGGCATACTAGAATGCCTAGGGAGTCCCCATGATCCCCTTTGACACATTTGAATGCTCAAGTGTGTTCGAAGGGGTCCTAGGACCCATTAAGACACACTTGAGAATTCCAATGTGTCAGGAGGGGTCCTAGGGACTTCTTAGGGGTCCTAAGGCATAATAAGTTGTACTAGGACCCCTAGGGAGTCCCCATGGCCCCTTTTGACACATTTCAATTCTCAAGTGTGTTCGTAGGGGTCCTAGGACCCCTTAAGACACACTTGAGGATTTCAATGTGTGAAATGTTAGCTTGTGGTGACTAATCAGGAAAGTACTATACATTTTTCCTCCTGACCTCGCTGGGGTTTGGGGCCAGGCCGGGCCCCGAGCGGGGGTTTGGGGGTGGCAGCCCCCAAGAGCAGGGGTTCGAGGGCGCAGCCCCTGAGGAAATTTTTTTTTTGAGGCCGACTACTTTTTCGGTTATTTGGGCCGACTACTTATAACTCATTCTAACCCTAAAGTGGAAAAATATTGTATAATATGGCTTAGGGTTAGGGATTTTCATGAGGTATGATTTTAGTACTTGCAGTAGAATTGGGCTGTAAGGGATTACAGATTGTAATCAGGTTGTAATCACTAGATAATAATAATATTGGACTCGCTGTTGGTGGATGTAGCCCAGGGATTGGGTGAACCACGTTAAATTTGTGTGTCTTGTGTTTTATTCTGTGTGGTTTATTATTTTTTGATATTAGTTATATTTGCACATAATTGTTATTTCTGCCTTGTTAATCCTAACAAGTGGTATCAGAGCGAGGTTATTTCATTCATTATTTCATCTATTCTCTAAAGCAGGTCTCATGAGTTAGTGGGAGAGTCTCTTAGTTAAGTGGGAGAAATGGCAGACGAGGGTAGGCTGAAGGTTGATAAGTTTAATGGCAGAACTTCCAGTTATGGAAGATGCAAATGGAGGATTATCTCTATCAGAAGGATCTATGGCGGCCATTAGAGGGAGTAGCCAAGAAAGAGCAATCAATGTCTCAGGAGGATTGGGATATTTTGGATAGGAAGGCACTGGGGAGTATTCATCTATGCCTGGCACAATCGGTGGCATTCAATATTACTAAAGCAAAGACAGCTAAAGATCTGATGGAAACCCTAGTGAAGTTGTATGAAAAGCCTTCAGCTTCAAACAAGGTATTTCTTATGAAGTGGTTATTTAATATGAAAATGGTAGAAGGTGGATTAGTTACTGATCATTTGAATGAGTTTAATACAGTTACAAGTCAATTAACCTCAGTTAAAATTACTTTTGATGAAGAGGTTAGGGCTCTCTTGATTTTGTGTTCTTTGCCAGAAAGCTGGAATGGCTTGGTAATGGCTGTTAGTAATTCTATTTCTGGTTCTAATACCCTAAAGTATGATGATGTTATTGGTGTTATATTGAGTCAGGAAATTCATAGGAAAAGCTTAGGGGCATCCACATTGGGTAGTGTATTGAACACAGAAAGAAGAGGTAGAACAAGAGATAGAGGAAACAACTCTGGAAATCGTGGGAAATCAAGAGGAAAATCAAAGGGAAAGAGGTCTGAATCTAAAGGGCCAAATGATTGCTGGTACTATGGAAAACCAGGTCATAAGAAGAAAGATTGTTGGTCTCGGAAGAAAGATCAAGGAGACAAAAATGATGGAAACAAGGAGGCAAATGTGGTAAGTAACAAATCTGAGGAGGATGCTTTGCTCTTGTCCTTAGAAAGTATTGATGATTCATGGGTTTTAGATTCTGGGGCTTCATTTCATGCTACACCCCATAGAAGTTATTTTGTTGATTATGTCCAAGGGGATTTTGGGCTAGTTTATTTGGGAGATAATGAACCCTGTCAGATTGTTGGAAAGGGAAAAATTAAGATTAAGTTGCAGAATGGGAATCATTGGCTACTACAAGAGGTAAGACATGTTCCAAGGCTAAGTAGGAATTTAATTTCAGCAGGGCAACTGGGTGATGAGGGTTGCACAGTTACTTTTAATGATAAAAATTGGAAGGTTTCAAAAGGTTCCTTAGTAGTAGCAAAAGGTGTGAAAGTAGGCACCTTATATCTTTGTACAGGTCATACTGTTCCTTCTACTTTAATTGTTTCAGAAGATAATGAATGTTCAGGAACAGTGGCTGCAGTTGAGCAGGAAGAACATCAAACTGTTGCTGTAGATTCTGACACAGCACTGTGGCACAATAGACTCAGGCACATGAGTGAAAAAGGTATGAAATTACTTCATTCAAAGAAAGTTTTACCTGGTCTAAAATGTGTCAATATGGATTTCTGTAAAAGTTGTGTTTATGGAAAACAAAAGAGAGTTAGTTTTGTGAAGAGTGGGAAGGAAAAGAAAAATGAGAGATTAGAGCTTGTGCATACAGATGTATGGGGACCAGCTCAGGTATCTTCCCTTGGTGGCTCTTTATATTATGTTACATTTATAGATGATGCAACAAGAAAAGTATGGATTTATTTCCTTAGACAGAAATCTGATGTATTTCAAACTTTTAAGAAATGGAAATGCTTGGTTGAGAATGAGACTGGTAAAAAGTTAAAATGTCTCAAATCTGATAATGGTGGTGAGTATTGCAGCATAGAATTTGAAGAATATTGTTCCTCTAATGGTATTCGTAGGCAGAAAACTATACCAAGGACTCCACAAGAAAATGGAGTGGCTGAACGCATGAACAGGACAATAATGGAGCGTGCAAGGAGTATGAGGTTGCATGCTAGGCTGCCCAAAAATATGTGGGCAGAGGTAGTGAACACCACTATTTATTTAATCAATAGAGGCCCCTCTACTCCTTTGGACTATGGTATTCCAGAGGAAACATGGAGTGGTAAGAAGGTGAGTTATTCTTTTCTCAAAACCTTTGGTTGTGAAGCTTTTGCACTTATAGACTCTGAAAATAGAACCAAGCTGGAAGCTAAGTCAAAGAAATGTGTATTTGTTGGGTATGGCATTGATGAATTTGGTTATAGGCTTTGGGATTTTGAAAATCATAAAATTGTAAGAAGCAGGGATGTCATATTCAATGAGAAAGTATTGTACAAAGATCTGTTGCTGCAGCATGAGAAGAAAGAAAATGACTATGTAGTACTGGATGATACTCCACAAGTTCATGTTCCAGTAGTTCCTTATGCTCCGCAACAATAGCAACAAAAAATACCACACACCCCAGTGAGTGTTAGACGGTCAACAAGGCTAAGTAGACCTCCAGAAAGATTTTCTCCATCTTTGTATTCTATTCTGTTAACAGATGCTGGTGAACCTGAATGTTATAATGAAGCCGTGCAGGTGGATACAAAGCTTCAGTGGGAGTCTGCAATGACAGATGAAATGGACTCTTTGCTGAAAAATCAGACATGGGATTTATGTAAGTTACCTACAGGTAAAAGGGCTTTACATAATAAATGGGTTTACAGGATCAAAGAAGAGGATGGAGGTACGAAAAGATTTAAAGCCAGATTAGTCGTAAAAGGATTTGCACAGAAACATGGTATTGATTTTGATGAGATATTTTCTCCAGTTGTTAAAATGACTTCTATTCGTACTGTTTTAAATATTGTGGCTACTGAAGATTTGCATTTAGAGTAGCTTGATGTTAAAACAGCCTTTCTTCATGGTGATTTGGATGAAGAAATATATATGGTTCAGCCACAAGGATTTGAGGTCAAGGGTAAGGAGAATTTGGTGTGCAGATTGCAGAAAAGTTTATATGGCTTGAAGCAAGCATCTCGGCAATGGTATATTAAATTTGACACTTTTATGAATGGGCATGGATATAGTCGGTGTCATTCTGACCATTGTGTTTATTTTAAGAGGTTGGATGATGACAGCTACATTATTTTATGTTTATATGTTGATGATATGCTTGTAGCTGGGTCTAACATGGATCACATTAAGGGGTTGAAACAACAGTTAGCAAAATCTTTTGCTATGAAGGATTTGGGGGTAGCAAAACAAATCCTTGGTATGAAAATTTTTAGAGATAAGAAAAATATGAAATTGTCTCTATCTCAGGCTGATTATATTGAGAAGGTGTTGCAACGTTTCTCTATGGAAAATGCCAAAGCTGTCAGCACACCTTTGCCTGGTCATTTGAAATTGACTAAGGATATGTGTCCCAAGACACCAGAAGAAGAGACTAAAATGTCTAAGGTACCTTATGCTTCAGTTTTAGGGAGCTTAATGTATGCTATGGTATGTACTAGGCCAGATATTGCACACGCAGTGGGAGTCGTTAGCCGTTATATGAGTAACCCTGGTATTGAGCATTGGAATGCAGTCAAATGGATTCTCAGATATTTGAGAGGCACATCCAATAAGTGTTTACACTTTGGGGGTTCTACTACTACTGTACAAGGCTATGTTGACTCAGATTTGGCAGGAGATATGGATAGCAGGCAGAGTACTACAGGTTATATATTTACTATTGGTGGGACAACAGTGAGTTGAATTTCTCGACTACAAAAGGTGGTTGCTTTATCCACTACAAAGGCAGAGTATGTTGCTGCTACAGAGGCAGCCAAGGAGATGATATGGCTTCAATTCTTCATGGAAGAATTGGGACATCCACAAAAGGATAATTTTCTACATACAGATAGCCAAAGTGCCATTCATCTTGCAAAGAATTCTGCTTTGCACTCAAAGACAAAACACATACAGTTGCGGTACCATTTCATTCGATCAGTTTTGGATGATGGACAGTTAAGGCTGGAAAAGATTCATACTGATGATAATCCAGCAGATATGTTTACAAAGGTAGTAACAAGGGAGAATTTGAACTCATGTTTAGCTTCAGTTGGTCTTCTAGACTGAAAAAAATAAAGGAACAACTGAGTCCAAGGTGGTTCAATCCAGTGGGAGCTTCATGTGGGTAGCGGTATTGCTACAGGATCAGTCTCCAAGTGGGAGGTTTTTTAGTATAGTGTGGATACTGATTAGTCACCAAGTGGGAGATTGTTAGCTTATGGTGACTAATCAGGAAAGTACTATCCAAGAAAGTACTGTACATTTTTCCTCCCGACCTCACCGGGGTTCGGGGCCGGGCCGGGCCCCGAGCGGGGGTTTGGGGGTGGCAGCCCCCAAGAGCAGGGGTTCGGGAGCGCAGCCCCCGAGGAAATTTTTTTTTTGAGGCCGACTACTTTTTCAGTTATTTGGGCCGACTACTTATAACTCATTCTAACCCTAAAGTGGAAAAATATTGTATAATATGGCTTAGGGTTAGGGATTTTCATGAGGTATGATTTTAGTACTTGCAGCAGAATTGGGCTGTAAGGGATTACGGATTGTAATCAGGTTGTAATCATTGGATAATAATAATATTGGACTCACTGTTGGTGGATGTAGCCTAGGGATTGGGTGAACCACGTTAAATTTGTGTGTCTTGTGTTCTATTCTGTGTGGTTTATTATTTTTTGATATTAGTTATATTTGCACATAATTGTTATTTCTGCCTTGTTAATCCTAACATGAAAAGGGGTCATGGGGACTCCAAAGGGGTTCTAACATGTGATAGGACATAATAGGACCCTTAGGGAGTCCCCATGACCCCTTTTGACACATTTGAATGCTCAAGTGCTTCCGAAGGGGTCCTAATACCCATTAAGACACACTTGAGCATTGCAATGTGTCAAAAGGTTTCATGGGGACTCGCTAGGGGTCCTAATGCATGGTAAGGCATACTAGGACCCCTAGGGAGTCCCCATGACCCCTTTTTACACATTTTAATGCTCAAGTGTGTCTAAAGGGGTCTTAAGACCCCTTAAGACACACTTGAGCATCCCAATGTGTCAAAAGGGGTCATGGGGACTCCGTAGGGGTCCTAACACATGCTAAGGCATACTAGGACCCCTAGGGAGTCCCCATGACCCCTTTTGACACATTTGAATGCTCAAGTGTGTCCAAAGGGGTTTTGTCAAAAGGGGTCATGGGGACTTCCTAGGGGTCCTAACATGTGATAAGGTGTACTAGGACCCCTAGGGAGTCCCCATGACCCCTTTTGACACATTCAAATGCTCAAGTGTGTCTGAAGGGTTCCTAAGACCCCTTAAGATACACTTGAGCATTCAAATGTGTCAAAAGGGGTCATGGGGACTCCCTAGGGGTCCTAACACAAGATAAGGCATACTAGGACCCCTAGGGATTCCCCATGACCCCTTTTGACACATTTGAATTATCAAGTGTGTCCGAAGTGGTCCTACGACCCCTTAAGACACACTTGAGTGTTCAAATGTGTCAAAAGAGGTCATGAGGACTTCCTAGGGGTCCTAACACATGATAATGTGTACTAGGACCCCTAGGGAGTCCCCATGACCCTTTTTGACACATTTGAATGCTCCATGTGTCCGAAGGGGTCCTAGGACCCCTTCAGACACACTTGAGCATTCAAATATGTCAAAAGGGGTCATGGGGACTCCCTAGGGGTCCTAACGCATGATGAGGCATACTAGGACCCCTAGGGAGTGCCCATGACCCTTTTTGACACATTTGAACACTCAAGTGTTTCTAAAGGGGTCCTAGGACCCCTTAAGATACACTTGAGCATTCCAATGTGTCAAAAGGGGTCATTCCATATTCTTTAATGCTTTTAGTGAATCCAAATTTAGTTCTTATAAAGATGAGATGTTAGTGAATGACTTCTTACTAATACTACTCTTCCACTAGATCTAGATTTCAATCCTTTTGTGGATCTATAGGCTCAATCACTAGCCCATAGGATTGGCCAAGAGAAAAATGTGATTGTATATCAATTGATTACAAAATGTTTAGTTGAGGAGAAAATATTGCAATGATCAAGAAGAAAATTGGCTATGGAAAATCTAGTTATGAATTCTATTAAGAATGAAACTATTAAGGAATTTCGTGAATCACAAACCATGAAAATAACCTTCTGCAACAAATAAAATTCAACCTATAGAATTTATTAACTCTGAATTTAAATGTCTTATCAGCATTCTTAAATGTCTTATTAACTCTGAGATAAACCAAATTTATCAAATTCTTGCAATCCGTAGCTTCTCTCCGAGCGCAAAATGACAATCCATGGAGCCAAAATTATGGTGAAAAATAAATTCTTCAAGTAAGTCATTCAGGAATGCATAGAATATTGTAACACATGATGATTTATAGAGAATTTATGATGCACTATGCTGTGCAAAAGCCCGCAATCCCTACCATATCTTAGAGTACTAATGAGAAGCAATGGAGAAAGTCTGAGACAGAGGCAGTGCCGGCATTGAAGTGGCAAGACATTCTTCATAATATCAGGGCGGTGCCATTGAAATGGAAAGGCTTTCCTTATAATGTCACGCCGCTGCTGATCTCTTCTTTAAATTTATTAATGCGGTCAATTCTACAACACTTGCATAATTTCCAATAGAGCTGCTCATTTTACCAAACCCTTGCCCGCTCTCCATAATCTTTGACCGGTTCAAAGATCCATTTAGTTGTTCTTGTTTAACCTCCCAATGAAAATTTGAGCTACCAGATTATCAACAGGCATGGTACAATTGTTCGGTTCAACTAGAATCTATTTTGAGAACCTTGGAAATTTAGCATTCTGGTTGAAAAAGTAGGGAAAGATACCATTTCATAGCCACAAGCGGTGGAAACAGAGTGATTATCTTGCCCTCTACTTCTGTAATCTACCTCCAGTGAACTATTCTTCAAAGCCTCCGTTTCTGCGTAGCTAGGGTTTACGACCCCTGTAAAAGGCACAACTATGACCCTATAGGGACTCATGCTCGTGCTTAGAATCATATTATTTTCATGCATTCCCTAACATTTAATACAAAGATTTAGCCAGCCGCCTTTAAAGACCTAGAATCTAAATGAAAAATAAAAATTAGGCCAAAAATACAGACCGCATTTCTGTATGTAGTACTGTTAGCTTCAACAATCCAGTACGCTTCCTTTGCTAATGCACGAAGAACTTCATTAATGTCTTCTCTGGGACAAAGATTATAATTTCCATATTTCTGCAAGCCCTAAAAATTTTTTGTCATTATTGCTTTCCACCTCTGCTCTCTTAATTTAGTCATCTCCCTCTCCACTGCACTCAGCTGAGCCATCCTTACCTACTCTTTAATAGAGATTCTCCAAAATTTGTATACAAAGACATCCTACACCAAAAAATGAAAATTTTCCCAAAGAATATCCACAATTCGTATACAAAAGCATCATACAGGAAAAATGACAAAAAATTAATAGCTAAAAGGTAAAATTTATCATTAACATCGGTAGTACCAAGGTCATACCCACTGTCAAATCCTGGCCTATGACGTGCAAAAGGAGCAAAGCAAGTAAAATGAAAGGGAAGTATGGATCAAAAGTGATGGTGCATCAAATCAGATCAATATCATAATAAATGCAAAAAATACTGTTACAGACAAAAATATTTGCATATTAATGGGAAATAGTGAGAAGAGCTTCTTGGACCCATGATAGAAGTTATAGATAAGGAGGAAGAGCTAGGAAGGGGAAAGCAGCAAAGGAAAGAAGTAAGATATGCATGTGAGCCTATGTCAGATGATGATGATGAGTACTCACCATCTGGTAGTATCTCAAGTAGTGATAGAAGCTCTTCAGTGCACATGTACACTGACACAAAAAATTCAGATAGAGAAGTAACAAGTCCTATGGAATTATCCACATAGCAATGTGACATGAAGCCTCAAATTGGTTCATTAGAAAACAAAGAATTTGGTCATGCACTTCATTCTAGCACCACAAATATTTCTATTAGAAATGCCTATTCATCAATGGCCTTGAATTTACAAGACTTGGGAAACCAGGTTACTCATGTGGGGCAATATCCCTCAAATGTAAGTTCATTGCCACCTTTGGCAAGGTAGTCTCACTCCTCATTTTACAACAAAGGGAAGCCATCTATGGTCCAAGGTTTTAATTCAACTGACAAATGGAGAGCTTCTCAAGGTTCTGATCTCTTTCATAAAGAAGTTCCTGATTCATCTCAAGGTTCTCATTTAGGTGACCAACTCCTTCGAGGTCCACAAATAGACCCATTGATTTCCCAAATTGGTAAAAGGGTAGATGCAATTTTTGAAAGAGTATTCCAATTGAAGAGAAATGGAAATTCTAGTGAGCATAAAGTTATTGTAGATCTAATGGGTGTATCTTCTCCACTGACAAATATAACTGCATTTCCAGAGACTTGAGTTTAAATGGAGACTTTTTGTTCCCAAACATGCCCCAGTTGAGTAGATGAACTAGATGTTGCTTGAGTAAAGAAGATAGTGGTTTATTAAAGCATCTACATTATCCCACTTTCTATTAGTTACTACTTTTTGAGCGGCTTGCTAGTTGCTTTTGTGTAGGATTCCTATAATTTATAATGTCCTCATGCAAGTACATGCTAGATTTTGTAAACATTTTCAGTTCTAAAGTGTTAGTGAGCAATATCAAAGAAAAGGTTCTTGCATGTGTTATTTAGACACGTATCAATAAATTAAGAAACCAATTTTCTTCCATTACATTGCAGAAATGCCTAGATTCACTTTGTCGGTATCAATTCTACACCTCAAATAGTGCACTTCTCTAAGTCATTATATCCAAGGGAATCCATGAATGGGATACCTTAGAAAGTGACCTAGAGCTCTCTATGTATGGAGTTGCAAGATTATTTGATTGCTCTCAACTAGAGCTATTAAGCTTATGACCTCGCTAGTCAACCACAAAATGAGAGATTTAAATGAAGACAAGGGAAAGAATGCCAATATCTCTAAGAATCAAAATGAAATGCAACGCAAAGCTTTACTATGAATGAAAATGAAAGCTATGCAAACTAAGCTATGAAATGAAATGAAAAGATTACAAAGCCTCCTAATTAAGTTAAATGAAGTAATCTAAAGCATAAAGGAAACTAAGCTAGATGTCATGAAAGCTATGATGCAAGAAATGAAACTAAGATAGCATGTAGATGCAAAAGCCAAGAATGCTCCAAATCTTCAAAAAGCTCCAAAGTGACCTAGAAAACCTACAACATACCATTAGCATAAAAAAATTGATATGCAAATGAGGAAGAGAGCTCTCCTTTTATAAAAAATGAGAAGGAATGGACCATGGAGATTAAGAGGCAAAAGATTTAATCAAGGGTGGAGAATCAAAGAGGAGCAATCCATGTGCACAAATATCCTCCAATGAGAAAATAAGAGTTGACTTTTGTGTCCATATGAGACAAAAAGTTCTTTTCTTCATTTTATAAAATAAGAATAATGTTTTATTTGTGCAACTTAGGATAAGAGGAAAAGTGGGGGCTTTTTATTTAATAAAAGGGGAGGAAATTCCTTTTAAATAAATAAAGACTTAGGATGAGATGGTTAGCCCATAGAATAATCGAATAAATGATAAAATAGGATTTGATCAAGGAAATTGATATAATTGATAAAATGCTGATTTTTGAAAATATTGATTCAGGGATTTGATAAATTGCTAAATGGGGGCCCAAAGTCTAGGCGACCATTTTAGGGTGCATACATTTGCCCCTCTTTGACTAATGTGAGATCGATTTGGGATCACATGCAGTCAAAGAATGGAATTGAAATGTGAGATCGATTTGCGATCACAAAACAATCCAAACATGTGTTCAATGGATGGGAACATATCAGGACAAAGATTTGCTAAAAGACAAGACCAACACCATTGCTGTTGAGTGATAATCAAGTCTAAAAATAAGAGATAAGAATCAAAAGATAAGACCAACACCGTTGCTATTAAGTGATAATCAAGTCTCAAAATAAAAATCTCAAGCTGAGCTGAATGATAAAGCTAAATCAAAGATTGAAGCTCATAGGTACTGCCCCCTCGAAATTGAAATCAAAATCAGGTAGAGGAGAACAACAAATTGATAAACTTGATCAAAGCACTAGAAATCACAATCGAAGATAAAGCATGATAGGATAACCATCAAGCAATGAAGAGATGCCCCGGTTTGACTGGGAAAGATATAGGATAAAGATGAAGTCAAACCTCAGAGAGATGAAGTGGATGAAAATAAATGAAAGACTAGGAGTTTGGAAGAGATGGGGGGAAAGAAATGAAGATGTCCCAGCTAAGATCGAAGGATCAGGCCTCAAATGGTCAGCCAACTATGTAGAAGAAGGGGAAATTTTGAAATGTGATTTTGACTATCAAGATTAACTTGGATTTCAATTTTGAGTCCAAAAATGGATCTAGGATGTCGAAATTAGCTAGGGGTGTAATTTTTGCACAATTCTGAGGTGTTTTGAAAATTAGGTCAAAAAGTCAAAATGCTATAAAAGGGGTGAAAAAGGTCATTTCAAAATCATTTATCTTTTAGAATATTGAAGTACTTAGAGAGAGAAAATGGCCCAACAAGTAGTAGTTTCGGTCTACAAGCATCATTTTGAGCGCGCTTAATTGCATAGCCAATCTCCACTCTATGGTGCCCCGATATGTTTTCAAAAAAACTTGCCCTTTTTGAGTCATTATGAGCATTTAATGTCAACTAAACACTTTTTTAATTAATTTGAAATTTTCAAATTTGAAAACCGGGTGAAAGATCGTACGATCTTTTGCAAGTATCGCACCCTTTGAGGGAAAATGTCATGCAATACTTCGTGGGTCAATATAGTATCGCACTAGCATTAAGTCGAGTATCCCACGATATCAAACAAAATGTCATACGACACTAGGTGAAGTATCACACTCCAAGATACTATCATACTGCGATAAGGAGAAGTATCGCACGATACTTTACCAAAAAATAGTATCGCTCAGTTTAAAAACTTGACATTTTTTTTTTAGTGTTTTTGAGCAAAATGACATGGGTCTAGACAATGTTTGTGTTCTTAAGATATTTTGTACTGATTTTAGACATCCATCATGATATGCTCTAACATCTGGCTTGGTTTGATGGTTTGCAGGAGGTCTTTCCAGCATTACTCATTAGAGCGTCGAAGGTTACTGGGCTATGATATGTTCAAGACCTGGATGATCCAGGTTGAGCAGATCTGAGGACTATGGGCTTCGACTACCTACTACAGTTGCCCCACATTAGAGCTAATCACGGGTTGTTGATTGCGCTTGCTGAGAGATTACATAGAGATCACAACACCTTCCATCTGCCTACTAGAGAGGCATCGATCACCCTAGAGGATGTGTATCAAATACTCCAAGTACCTATCCATGGTGATCTTGTAAGTATAATCATGTTTATAGATAGTCATAGATGTAAAGCTTCCATATGATAGAAATTGACATGATTGTTTGTTGGCACAAGTGTACTATGATTAGGATCCTACCAAGGGATGTCAGGCCATCCAAGGCATGTTCCAGGATGTCACGATCATAGATAGGCACATTAGTTGGGACCATTTGATGGATGATTTTGGTAGACACTTCCCAGTACCTTGTATAGTTGCTTCTATCATTACATAGGCCCTTATCACTGACAGGAGTCAGAAGGGTTTCTCACTGGGATGGGGCAGACTACTTGTGGATTTGGTGGCACATCCACAATGGATGGCATGGGGCCCAACCATATTGGCTGATATGTACCATGAGATCCATGAGATCGTGTATCGAGAGAGCAGGACATGGGCATGCGGTGCCATTCTAGCACAGGTGTGGGCATGGGAACACATCACTATGGTGTGCCCCTGAGTTCAGCCGAGGGAGAAGAGACATCCCTTCATCTATAGGTATGGAGGCTTCCTATCATAGCCACACAACGGCGACATGACATACTACAGGAGAGTTTTGGATGAGTTGACCTCCTTTCAGTGGAGGCCATATAGGTTAGTTGGGCCATGGGGTGATGCAGAGGAGGAGTTGAGTTATATGTTGTGCAGTCGGCCACTAGTAGGTCGACATGCAGATATCATTGAGAGATTTTTTATCACTCAGGTATGGTGTCAGTTCAGGTGGTAGCAGAGAGTGTTGATAGAGACCACTACATACACCTAGGCTAGGGATGAGGAGGGTCAGGATTGGCTGCTGATGCTGGATTACTAGCAAGCAGTACAAGATACAACTGTGATTCAGAGAGAGCCCTGGGACTACCTCCCAGACATGGCAGATGCAAGGCCTGATGCAGCCTATAGAGAAAAGTGGTGGAGGGTTCCATTCCCTTGATTTATAGTTCCTGATGCATAGCCAGCAGCTTAGGGGGATGATGATGATGATGGGGATGGAGGAGATGGTGGAGGGAGAGGGAGAGTTAGAGAGATCAGATAGAGCTCTCAAGTAGGTGGCTGGAAACGGCCATGGGGATAGAGTTAAGCTGATGTGGAGGAGGATGTGGTGAGGCCAGCTCACCGATAGGTGGATGTAGGATAGGCTATAGGAGGAGATGACCTAAGGGCCAGGATCTAGGCACTAGAGGCAGAGATGCAGTAGTTGTAGATCACGATAGCTATCAGAGAGAAGAAGTTGATAGATCTTAGGGTAGAGATAGAGAGACAGGATAGACCCATACAGGTGGCCACCGCAAAGAGTTGGAGAGAGGCAGCACGAGCTACATACTATCATGGTCTCTACATTCAGGCCATACCAGAGGGTCATAGGGCTCCTCTGTACTCTATGATAGCTGGCAGATTGGATATGATACCAGATGCAACACCACCTCCTCCTCCACCAGCCCCACATGATGGTGCTAGCCAGAGCTAGGATTAGGATTTAGGCTTAGGTTTTTAGATGTTTTTACATATCATGAGACTTTGATCCAAATTTTGGGGATCTCATATTGTATGTTTTATCATGACATTATTATATATATGAGATTATTGGATTCGTGATGTATCTGTGTATTTTTCTCACTTGTGATGGATGTTTCAGCATTTGATATTGTCTTGTCATATTGCTCAAAATGTATGTTTATATGCTCATGTATGATCTCTCTCATAGATGTATGTTTAATTCTCATGTGTATGATATAGACTCATGTTTCTAAAAATGATCTCTTTAGGATATAGATATGATGATAAGATTAACCCCTTGTGATGACAGGAACAGGTCATGATGTGAAAGACAAGGAGTGAAAGACATGATTGAGAAAAGAAAAGATGAGCACGGTTGACCAATAGGTCCTCAAAATATGAAAGGAGAGCTCTCTCCATATGCAATGTGCAAAAACTAATCTAATATGAACCTAAAAAAATGCAATCTACTATGAAAGTGGTTGACTTGCAAGGTCACAATGCCAATAAACATCTAATAATCATCATCGATCTTTAGTGGTAGCGTCGTAAGACCATACAATACAAACTAGTATGACTATGGGTATATGAATATGATCTATATCAGATTGTAATGTGGAAATCCCACCTAGGCACCAAAGACATATAGGTCAAGATGACTAGTTGACGCAGGGGCAAGGTAGATATGAGCAGAATCAAGCAGAATTGAGTCCACTTGAATCCACAACAAGCCCTTGCTCAAAGTTACACAATGGAAGCAATATAAATATCACATGAACATAATGGAAACACAATGGATATGAGACAATCAACTGGCAGCAACAATAGAGAATTATATTATTTCTTTCAACATGTCCGGCTTTGAGGCCTTCTGGGTTTCGGCCTTATACAATGAGAATTATGAATTCAGAATTACAGCTTGCATCCTATCTTTTTCTTCAATTATGTATCTTGATAATCCTTCCTATATCTCACCCATGATGCTCTACTACATCAATCTAGACCCCTTATATAGCCAGCTAAGCGACAGGTTAGCCAGTCAGGCATTTAATTACAATATAGGTCCAGTCTCAAGATTTAAACCAAAACTAATGCTAGAATGAATATATATTGATGTGCCTTTGGATTTAGGTCCTAACTTGAACCAAGAAAATTCCTTTAAGTGTTCAAGGTCCCATATGAGCACACGGAACATCGCAAGAAGAAACACCACATGTTTCACCCAAAAACTGGCAGGAAATAGGTCCTGAGGCAAAATAGGTATAACTTTTTACTCATAATGAATTGGAGTTTTTGCTCTTGGGAAATGATACAAATTTAGGTCCACTTTAAGTCCTTAAGTGAGAAAAATAAAATTCCTTATATATCAATGTTTCCAACATGAACAATCAGCACCAAAACTGCAGGAACCGCTCGGACGTGAAACTAGCAGAAAATAGGTCCTGTGCCAAAAAGGCCATAACTTTTGACTCATAATGAATTGGAAGCTATGCTCTTGTAAAATGGTATTAATTTAGGTCCTCTAGAATTCCTTAAGTGCACAAAATAAAATGCCTTATGGATCAAGAGAACCAACATGAACAATCAGCACCAAAACTATAGGAAAACATTGTTCCGGCGACAAGGAAAATAGCTGTAACTTTGAAATAGTCCATCCAAAATTTATGTGCTCATAGGATAAGGTTCCCAAATAGGTCCTAAAAATAATGTAATATTTTCACACCATGAAACCATCAAATGCAAAGATATAAAGAAAACAACAGCAAACAGGTACAGAAATCAGAAAATGTTTTTGGTTGATGCAAGATTGCCAAAGACCCAAGATGCTCCTGCATCAGACACCTGGGGTAAATAAAGAACTGATGTCCACATTAAGCACTACTCATATTCTAACTTGAATCATAAAGATCCAACTCAGCTTGTGTAATCCATGAACTGTCCTCAACTGGCTTATCTTTCCACTGAACTAGATATTCCATGTAGTCTTTTCCTCTTGTACTCTTGCCAACTCTGCTATTCAAGATCTTCTCAATGGTATCCTTATTTTTCTTAGGATAATCTGGATCATCTTCTATCTCTTCATTTGATTCAAAGTACTCAAATATATCAGCAATGTTAAATATAGGTGATATATCCATGTCCTCTGGCAATTCTACTTCATAAGCATTTCCACTATCAAACTTCTTCAGAATCTTACAAGGTCCAAACTTCTTCATTTTCAACTTGTTGTAGGTACCAACTGGAAATCTATTCTTCTTCAAATTAATCATAACCTCATCTCCAACTTCAAATGATTTATGTCTCCTTCTCTTGTCTGCTCTTTGTTTATATTTCAGATTACTGTCCTCCAAATTCTTTTTAACTTCATCATGTAAAGTTCTCATGTATTCTATGAAATGATCAGCTTCAACACTTCTTCTGGTCTCAGTAGGTAAATCTCTCAGCTCTGTGGTTCCCTTAGGATGAAATCCATTAATAATCTCAAATGGTGTCTTTTTAGTGCTTCTATTCACTGAATTATTATATGCAAACTCTGCTTGTGCCAAAATCAAATCCCAATTAGCAGGTTTCTCTCCAACTAAACATCTCAACAAGTTTCCCAAACTTCTATTCACAACTTCAGTCTGTCCATCTATCTAAGGGTGAAATGTAGAACTAAACTTCAAATCAGTATTCATCTTCTTCCAAAGTGTCCTCCAAAAATAACCAGTAAACTTAGTATCTCTGTCTGAAACAATAGATTTAGGCAAACCATGCAATCTTACCACTTCCTTGAAGAATAATTCAGCTACATGCAATGCATCACATGTCTTCTTACAAGGTATGAAATGAGCCATCTTAGAAAATCTATCAACCACTACCAAAATAGAATCATTACCTCTCTGAGCTCTAGGAAATCCAAGAACAAAGTCCATACTCACATCTTCCCAAGGTCTATCAGGTATAGGCAAAGGTGTATAGAATCCCAAATTCTAACTAGTTCCTTTTGCTATTTGGCAAATTCTGCAACCTCTAACCATTCTCTATACATCTCTGTAAATCTATGGCCAAAAGTATCTTTTTGAAATCAAATTCACTGTCTTATCAATCCCAAAATGTCCAGCAAGTCCACCACTATGTTTCTCCTTCATTATGTTCTCTCTCATAGATCCTCTAGGTATGCACAACTGAACTCCTTTAAACAACATGTCTTCTTGAATGAAATAATCAGACCACTTATCACTCACTGTGTGTTCTTTACAAGCTTTCCAAGGATCTAAAAAATCAATGTCAGCCTCATAAAAATACTTCAAATCATCAAAACCAAGTACCTCAACTCTCATCTCTGTCAAAAAACTTCTTCTGCTCAAGGCATCAACAACCTTATTTGATTGTCCACTTTTATGCTTCAATGAAAAGGAAAAATTCTGCAAGAACTCAACCCACTTCATATGTCTCTGATTCAATTTATTTTGACTTCCCAAATACTGTAAAGCTTTATGGTCAGTATACAATACAAAATCTTTAGGCATCAAATAATGTCTCCACTTCTTCAAGGCTTGAACAATAGCATAGAATTCCTGGTCATAAACTGAATATTTTCTCTTAGCATCATTCAACTTTTCACTAAAGAAAGCTATAGGTTTTCCTTCTTGACTCAAAACAGCTTCAATTGCACTACCACTAGCCTCACATTCAACTTGAAAAAATTTATTAAAATTAGGCAAAGCAAGTGTAGGCAACTCTGCAATTCTTTGTTTCAATGTTTCAAAACTCTTTTGTGCTCCATGTGTCCATTTGAAATCCTTTTTGTCTCCTCTCATAGTTTCAGTCATTGCATTACAAATAGAACTGGAATTTCTAATGAACTTCCTATAAAAACTTGCCAATCCATGAAATGATCTTACCTCTCCAACATTCTCTGGTGTAGGCCAATCAAGTATAGCTCTCACTTTCTCAGGGTCCATCTTCAATCCTTCAGCTGAAATTACAAAACCAAGATATACAATCTCCTCTTTCATGAATGAACATTTCTTCAAATTAATCAGCAACTTTTCTTCTTTCAATCTCTGCAATACTTGTCTGATATGTCCAAGATGTTCTTCCTTACTCTTACTAAATATCAAAATGTCATCAAGATATACAATAACAAACTTACCCAAGAATCTTTTCAGAACTTCATTCATCAATCTCATGAAAGTACTAGGTGCATTAGTCAAACCAAAAGGCATAACCAACCATTCAAACAAACCTTTAGTAGTCTTAAAAGTAGTTTTCCATTCATCCCCTTCTCTAATCCTAATCTGATGATATCCACTTTTCAAATCAATCTTTGTGAAATACTTTGCTCCACTCAAACTATCCATTATGTCATCCATCCTAGGCAAAGGAAATCTGTACTTTACAGTTATCTTGTTTAGATCTCTAGAATCAGTGAACATTCTCCATTCTCCATTCTTTTTAGGTGCTAATACAATAGGTACTACACAAGGACTCAGACTTTCCCTAATCAAACCTCTTTCAAGTAATTCTTGCACTTGTCTATTCAATTCAGTCTTCTCATCAGGTGTCAACCTATGTGGTGCTTTATTAGGCAAACTAGCTTCAGGTATCAAATCCATACAATGGCTTATACTTCTCATAGGTGGTAAACCATCAAGTACATTATCAGAAATGATGTCATGAAATTCATTCAGCAAAGGCTTAACCTCAGGTGCATGTTCTAACTCATCTTGTTTCTCAGTATTTCTTGGAATCAAAGCAAAGAAAACATTTTGTTCTTTCATTTCTCTTGCAAACTTTTTACCATCAACCAAACATACTCTGACTGTGGTACAGTGATTTTCATCAAACTTCTCTGTCAAAGGCAATAATATTTGTTTCTTTCCATCCATCCAAATAGTATATTGATTCAATCTACCATCATGCAAAGCTTTCCTATGATACTACCAAGGTCTACCCAAAAGAATATGACAACAATCCATAGGCATAATATCACACAAGACTTCATCATGATAATTCCCAATTTTGAATTTAACAAGGCATTTTTCACTTACAAGTAGTTTATGCTCCTTTTGGATCCAAGCAATATGGTAAGGCTTAGGATGTTTCAACCTTTGCAACTGCAATTTGCTAACCAGCTCTTCAGATGCCAAATTATCAGAACTTCCACTATCAATGATTACCTTACAACATTTATCAGCGATCTTACATTTGGTTCTGAACAAAATTTTCCTCAAAATAGGTTCCTCATCAGCTTCTTCATTCCACAAGATCCTTCTTAGCATAAATTTCTCACCATGTTCAGGTTCATTAGACATTTCCTCAACTTCTTCACAAGCCAAATTATTTCTACCATTACCTCCAGTCTTCTTTCCAGAGTTAGTACATTCAAAAGCTCTATGTCCTTCTTCACCACATTTGTAACAAGTACCTTTAAACCAAGATTTCTCTTCTCTTCTACCATTATTGTTATTCCTAGAGTAACCAGTATATCTACCTGGCTCTGATACCACTTGACGCAGGGGCAGGGTAGATATGAGTAGAATCAAGCAGAATTGAGTTCACTTGAATCCACAACAAGCCCTTGCTCAAAGTTACACAATGAAAGCAATATAAATATCACATGAACATAATGGAAACACAATGGATATGAGACAATCAACTGGCAGCAACAACAGAGAATTATATTATTTCTTTCAACATGCCCGACTGTGAGGCCTTCCGGGTTTTGGCCTTATACAATGAGAATTATGAATTCAGAATTACAGCTTTCATCCTATCTTTTTCTCCAATGATGTATCTTGATAATCCTTCCTATATCTCACCCATGATGCTCTACTACATCAATCTAGACCCCTTATATAGCCAGCTAAGCCACAGGTCAGCCAGTCAGGCATTTAATTACAATATAGGTCCAGTCTCAAGATTTAAACCAAAACTAATGCTAGAATGAATATAAATTGATGCTTCTTTGGATTTAGGTCCTAACTTGACACAAAAACATTCCTTTAAGTGTGCAAGGTCCCATATGAGCACACAGAACATCACAAGAAGAAACACCACACGTTTCACCCAAAAACTGGCAGGAAATAGGTCCTGAGGCAAAATAGGCATAACCTTTTACTCATAATGAATTGGAGTTTGTGCTCTTGGGAAATGATAGTAATTTAGGTCCAATTTAAGTCATTAAGTGAAAAAAATAAAATTCCTTATAGATCAAGGTCGCCAACATGAACAATCAGCACCAAAACTGCAGGAACCGCTCGGACGTGAAACTAGCAGAAAATAGGTCCTGTGCCAAAAAGGCCATACCTTTTGACTCATAATGAATTGGGAGCTGTGATCTTGGAAAATGGTATTAATTTAGGTCCTCCTCAAGTTCTTAAGTGAAAAAAATAAAATTCCTTATGGATCAAGAGAACCAACATGAACAATCAGCACCAAAACTACAGGAAAACACTGTTCCGACGGCAAGGAAAATAGCTGTAACTTTGAAACAGTCCATCCAAACTTTATGTGCTCATAGGAGAAGGTTCCAAAATAGGTCCTCAGCATAATGTAATATTTTCACACCATGAAACCATCAAATGCAAAGATATAAAGAAAACAACAGCAAACAAGTACAAAAATCAGAAAATGTTTTTGGTTGATGCAAGATTGCCAAAGACCCAAGATGCTCCTACATCACTAGTGCAGTAAGATTACCTAAGGTTAATATGGAAATATTATACTCATATCAAGACATGAGGAAATTCAAGATGACTAGAAGTATGCACTTGCATAAATAGTTAAGGATAATACTCTGTAGGTCCCAGTGTCAAGTGGAACAAGCATAAATGCTAATGATAATTAGGACCAACAAAATATACCCACAAGTAGAAAAAGAAATAAAACATGTCCTCATGCCCTTAGTCTTCTAGCTATGCATCATCCAAAACTATCATAGGGAGAGAAAACTCATCAAATAAATCATCATAGATAGCACACAAGGAAAACAAAGTCAAACAAGTCTCAGCGAGTCAAGTGTTTAAGTGTGTGTGTGTAGGTCATAGAATAAATCTTTGAGTATCACATCTGCTAGTGGGAGATATCATAGCATGCTAAATTGTAGGGTAGGATATCTGATAAGTGTTGAGAAACACTTGACACTATGGTAGTGTTGAAAAACACTATTTAGGTGTTGTTGAAAAACATCATTTGCAAGATGTCCTAAAGACCAAGGCATCCTAGAGACCAAAGCTAACATAGTTATGCCCCCTAGACAAAGACAAAGACCAATTCCAAACCAAGGCAACAAGGACAAGCCATGATGGAGAAAGGCTAAGTGTCAAGGACACATGCTAAGAAATAAGGGTGCAAAGGCCTCAAGTAGGGCATGTTTCCAAGTTTTCACCACGTGGAGATTTTTTTGATTTTTTCAATTTTTTTGTATTTTTGCTACCAAGGCGCCTATTTCTAGGTTTTCACCAAGGCACTTTTTCTTTTGTTTTTGAATTTTTTGCATTTTTTGTATTTTTTTAGGATGTTATATGCTTTTTAAGATTTTTTCAGCATCATATATGAATTTTATTTTTTTGAATTTTTTCAGGATCAATAAGTATGTACAAAGGATGCCCCTAGACTGAATAGGCATCATGGATAGAACTTCTTTAGGTGTAAAACATTGATAGGATCGGGGAGCTGCTCTCCCTTTTCATCAGATAGTAAGTAAGCACCTGTACCAAAAGTAGTAGTAATAATGTATGGTCCAAGCCAATTAGGTTCAAACTTCCCTTTTTGTTCTCTATGTTGTTGGTTCTTAGGGTTTTCTCGCAAGACAAGATCCCCCACTTGAAATTCTCTAGGGAAAACCTTCTTGTTGAATGCTTTGGACATATGCTTTTGGTAAACTCCCATGTGATCAAAAGATGCTTTACACTTTTCATCTAGAAGTTCTAGTTCCTGCAACCTCATGGCATGGTAGTCTTCATCTGTCACTAAACCTTTGAGAGAGACTCTAAGTGAAGGGATCTCTACCTCTAAAGGTAACACTGCTTCAGCACCATAAGTGAGGGAAAAAGGTGTAGCCCCTGTCGAAGTATGAATACTCATTCTGTAGGCCCACAAGGTCAGATTTATCTGTAGGAGCTGGTCTCTACCATTCTTGTGAACTATTCTATGGAGGATTTTGAGAATGGTCTTGTTTGAAGCCTCTGCTTGTCCATTTCCTTGTGGGAAGTAAATGGAGGACCAATGTTGTTTTATCTTGAATTTCTTGCAGAGATGTTTAAGGTCCTTGTTTTTAAACTGACCTCCATTGTCAGTGATTATCTTAGAAGGCACTCCATACCAATAGATGATGTGATTTAAAATAAACAAAGAATCTATCTTGCCTGAGGCAACAGAAAGTGGGACAGCTTCTACCCATTTAGTAAAGTAATCAGTAGTAGTGATAATGAATTTGTGTCCACCTGATGAGTTGGGATGAATCTTCCCAACAAGGTCAAAGGCCTAGCACTGAAATGGCCAATGAGAAATAGAAAGAATAAGCTCCTTGCCTGGAGCATGTATCAAGTTTCCATGTTTCTGACACTTTTGACAAGATTTGGAAAAAGCTACTGCATCTGTCTGCATGGTAGGCCAATAGTACCCCACCCTAACCAATTTTCAGGCCATGGCAAGACCATTATAATGTCCTCCACAAATGCCCTCGTGAATGTCAACTAACACTTGGTTGGACTCATCCTTTTCTAAACACCTAAGAAGTGTCCCATCTAAACCCCTCCTATACATATCACCAAAGATAAGGGTGTGGCGAGAGGCATTTCAGATTAGGTTTCTTCATTCAGAATGGTTGAAGGTTTCAAGAATAATACCATCATGGAGATATGAATAAATGGCACCATAGTGAGATGACTCATGGCCAATAAGGGCACAAACAACTTGGCTTTCTTGGGAGTCATAGATAGGATAACGTAGCTCTTCCACCAGGAATTCAAATCTGGACTCATGTTGTTCTAGTTGAAGAAGTGAAGCTAATGTAGCCATAGCATCAGCTACTTTATTCTCTACTCTAGGGATTTGTTGAAATGTAACAAAGGTGAAGTATCATCGCAATGAATCAACCATTTTCTTATAGGGTACCATTTTTTCATCTTTGGTTTGGTATTCTTCATTAAATTGGTTGACTATCAATTGTGAATCCCCATAAATATGCAGCTCAGTGATTCCCCATTCTATAGCCATTTTTAGTCCATTTGTTAAGGCCTCATACTTAGCAATGTTATTTGTGCATGGGAATAATAGTTTCTAGGACTTAGGAATTGTGTACCCATGAGGTGAAACAAACAACACTCCTGTGCCTGAACCATTTTGCATAAAAGAACCATCAAAGAACATCTTCCATGTTATTGCAGTCATGTATATTATGTGCTCATCTAGAAATTCAACTTGAATTGGTGCTTTATCTCTAATTGGAAAATCAGCCAGTTGGTCTGCAATGGCTTGTCCTTTTATAGCCTTACGCTCAACATATTCTATGTCAAATTTTGAAAGAATCATCATCCATTTAGCAAGTCTACCCATGAGAGAAACCTTACCAAGCAAGTATTTTACAGGATCAATTTTTGCAATGAGGTGTATTGTATGTGCTAGCATGTAATGTCGCAAATTTTGGGAAGCAAACACCATCACTACGAAAGATTTTTCAATACTAGTGTAGTTGACCTCATATGACACAAGAGTACGGCTGATATAATATATGGCTCTTTCTTTTCCAGTATCATCAAGTTGAGCCAATAATGCCCCCAGGGAAGATTCTGTTGCTGAGACATATAATATAAGTGGTTTTCCTGGGATAGGAGGCATTAAGATTGGAGGATTAGCCAAGTACTATTTGATTTGGTCCATGCTTTGCTGACATTCCTCATTCCAGACACATTTAACCCCTTTATGCAAAGTCTTATTAAAGGGTTGAGCTCTATCAGCCAGTTGTGAAATAAACCTCCTTATAGACTGAAGGCATCCTTGAAGACTCCTCATTTGACTGATGTTTGTGGGAGGTGGCATATCCATTATTGCTTGAAATTTTTCTGGGTCCACCTCTATTCCTTTAGTTGAAATGATAAATCCTAAGATTTTTCTAGAGGTAACTCCAAATGCACACTTTTTGGGATTTAATTTGAGTTGAAACTATTCCATACGATCTAGAATTACTTCCAAATTGGCAAGGTGTGTATCCCTTTTCTTGGATTTTGCCAAGGTGTCATCCACATAGTCTTCCATATTCTTATGCATCATGTCATGGAAGATAGTAGTCATAGCTCTTTGATATGTAGCTCCAACATTTTTTAATCCAAATGGCATGACGTTCCAGCAATAGTTTCCCCATGCACAAGTGAATGTAGTTTTCTCTTGGTCTTCAGGAGCTATTTTGATTTGATTATACCTAGAAAAACCATCCATAAAAGAATAGATCTCATAGCCCATGGTCATGTCCGCTATCATGTCTATGTTTGGAAGTGGAAAATCATCCTTTGGGCATGCTTTATTAAGATCTCTAAAGTCTGTGCAAACATGAATGGACTTGTGATGTTTTGAAACTGGTACAATATTGGATATCCATTTGGCATAATCAATGGCTCTTATAAATCCTGCACTGAGGAGCTTCTCTAATTCAGCTTTGACAAGGAGAGCTATGCGAGGATGCATCTTCCTCAATTTCTATTTTACTAGTTTGATATCCGGAGTTATAGACAAGTGATGCATAATGAGACTAGTGTCCAATCCGGGCATGTCTAAATAAGTCCAATAAAACTTAATTTTCTTTCTTTGTAGGAACTTGGTATATGCCTCATTTTCTTGTGTTGATAGCAACTGAGCTAAATGCACAATTTGTGGAGCCTCTGGTGTATTCAGATTAACTAGCTGTGTAGGTTCAACAAGTACTGAAGACCTGTCCTAAAAATAACTGGGAAGATGATCGAGTACCCCATCCTTAGGCACCTCACGAAGGTTTTCACCTTTGGATACATCTTTTATTTTTACTTTTTTTGATTCTGACACCACCACATAGTGGTTTTCACCATCAAAACTCCTATTTTTTGTTTCTTTTCTTTTTATTTTGTGACTAAGGTACTTGATATCTAGTTCTGTCATGCTCGTAGTTGGTTCTCTGGTGGAAGAGACTACAGGCTCAAGAGCATTTAGGTAACACGCTATCTCATAGTCATTTTGAAAGGTGAGAAGCTGAGGATCTTGATAGCACTGAGACCAATCAATTAGGTGGGAGTTGACAAGGGGTAAGTCAATGGCTGGTTCAATATTGTGTATGAAAATGGTATCATCTCTGGTGATTGCAAAGTTAGGATCCGTCAAGTATCCCTCTAAGGTACCCAAATTAGGACTTATCCTACTAAGCGAAGCATCGTCCACTAAAGTGACTCATGGATTCCAATCTTCTAATCCTACACTAGATTCGTTAGCTACCTCAGGTTGGGAACCATATATATGGACAACATCAATGTCCATGTCAACTGTAGAACAATCAGAAAGAGTCTCCCACTCATACTCATGTGAGTCTATATCTGAATCCCGACTGAGATGTTTACACCAACCATATTTTTTAGGCCTTGAGGTAGAAGCTTTGATGTCACCAAGGGTAACACCTTCTTGAATGCCATTTATGTATTGAATAGGATCCTCAACATGATCTTCAATAGTGGATTGTTCTTGTTCTAGTTCTGAAACTGTTGGGTTGATAACTGGAGCATCTAAATCTCCCCAAAGGAGATTGGTGGAAGGGACCCAATCTTCACACCTATCTTGTTGATTTTGAAAATTGGGAATGTAACTAGATTCATCCTCACTATCTGTCATAGCAAGGATAGGAGTAGTTTTCTTATTCTGACTTTCAAAACCTAGGCCAACCGCTATCATAGATCTACGGCCAAAGAGAGCATGATTGAGTGGTTCAGCCTTAGCATCTAATCTCTGACTCAAAGGACCATGACATGGGTAGCCCATATTTTTTACCAAAGTATATCCTCTCCCATAAGCCTTAGGAGATGGAGAGAAATTTTCATTGTGCTTGTATTTTTCCTCTTTGTAAATCCAATCTCTAACAACTACCTCCTCTTTTTCATCCTGGATGGGTATTGAGGACTCTACAAATGTATCAAACAGAGTCATTGCTAAAGATGAGGGACACATCTCTTGTGAAGGCTTACCATAGGACATAGGTGAGACTGGCAGCTTTATGAAGGAGTCAATGTGATAACCCCCCATACCAAGGTCTATGGTTTTGAACTTATTCTGACATTGTGCTAAAGTTGCATCAAAAATTTTTGCTTCCCGATTAAGAGGAACATGGGTCCCTGCTGAAATTGCATTAACAGATAATGTGTTATCCCTGGGTATACAAACTTCTACTCCATTATAGGGTAAATTAACACATTGGTGGTAGGTGGATGACATCGCTTGTATGTCATGGATCCATGGTCTACCAAGTAGAATATTATAGGCTAAAGGACCAACATCAACAATTTAGAACAAAATGTCCTTTTCAATGGGGCCAATCCTGATAGGAAGGACAGCCAAGCCTTTGGAGCTTCTCTCTACCTCATCATAGGATTTGATGGTTATTTTCTTGTGAGTATCAATAACTTGCTCCGAGTAACCTAGTATTTTCAACAAACTCAAGGAACAAATATTGAGCCCATCACCCCCATCAATCAACACATGCCTGACATGGGTCTTGTGAATCATGACTTCAATATGAAGGGCAAGATTATGCAGATGGCTCAAGGATTTTTCATTTTCTTCTGAGAATGTGTGGTAGTGTGGGCTAGAAAGGTGGTTAACCATGTTTTGGAATTGGTCAACATCTATGTTGTTGGGGACATTGGTTGTACACAAGGCATCTTCAAGGACACACTTATGTCTTGGAGACAATTCTAGGAACTCAAAAATTGTGATTTGAGCCGGTGTTCTTTTTAACTGATCAACAAGATTGTAGCTCATTTTAGGATTGACTTCTGACTTGGTGGTGACATCCTTGAATGTCACTTGCTTGGGTTTCCTAAACTGGTTGGAATTAGGACCTCTAATGATCACAAGACCTTGACCTTGGCTTCTGGTGACAACATTAAGAGCTTGGGATGACCTTTGAGAGTGAGGACCTCTAAGCACCACCATGGGTTCTTCATCAAACATAGGAAGAGAGTCCACATCATGACTATAAAAATCTTTGTTTCATATCATGTTAACATTTTCATCCACAACTTCAAGCATATTGATAACATTCTCTGCAAACGTATAGGTGTAGTTGATTGCAGCTTTGCCATCTTTGGGTTTAGAGGTGTCCCCCTTATCATATTTAGGCAAAGGCTCCTTAAACACCTTGTGATTTGCATTGGTTTTCAATCCATCAATCTCAATTTTTCCATTTTCAATAAGATCTTGAATAAGATGTTTAAGTTTCCGGCAGTGCTCGATGTCATGGCCAATGCCACTATGAAATATGCAGTATGCTTTCTCATCCCACCAATATGGCTTAATGTCAGGTATGCAAAATTTTGCTGGATCTTGTGGTTGTGCAAGATTATTATCAATAAGCATTTTGAAAAAATCCTCATAAGAGTCCCTAAGCTTAGAGAACTACTGCTTTTCCTTTTTGGGTTTGTCTTGATATCTTTGTTTATGCTCTTGTTGGTTAGAGGATGTGTTAAGCTTCATAGCTTGAACCACACTGGACAAATGAAGGACACCTTGATCCTTTGTTTGGGAAGATTCAACAACTCTGTCATTGACTACTTGCTTATTTTTATTCCAGTGTGAGTTCTTGCTTTTGTCCTTATGTGAGTTATTATTTTGACTATTATTATTATTATTTTGTTTAGTCAAAATACCTTGCTCTTTTAAGACATCCTCTATTCTGCATGCAGTTTTGACCATGGTGTCGAATGAATCAAAGACCATTTTTTGAACCTCATACCACATCTCAAGTACTAAATTGCTCATAGTGATATCAATCCTCTCATGTTCAGGAATTGTCCTAGAATACTGAGAGCACAATCGTCTCCACCTTTGTAAAAATGTAACAAAGGATTCCCCTTGATTTTGTTTTAAATTACACAAATCAAGCATGGTGACTAATCTTGATAAGTTGTAGGAAAAATGTTGCACAAATCTGTGGACCAGTTCTTTAAAAGTTTTGACGAGAGGGCTTATGTTGGTAAACCACTCCATAGCTTGACCTTTTTGACTCCTTGGGAATAATCTCATCAGATAGGAATCTTCATGGTGAAATTCAAAACTCATGGTATAAAACTGATGCACATGATCATGTGGGTCACCATTACCATCATATTTTTCATATTGGGGAAATTCAATTTTTCTAGGAAAATCCTTCATGCTCACACTCCTATCAAAAGGATTAGGAAAAATAGAGTCAAGGTTGAAGTAACTCTTGGGAGCCATCATTTTCTCCATCATTTTCTTGATTTTCTTAATTTCTTCTTCTTGTGAGGGGCTATGTTTCTCAATTCTCCTATCCACATCAAAATTATAAGGAACTCTCACACCTTTGTTAATCAAATTCTCTAGGAACTTATCCTTATTTTTATCAAGGTACTTTTCCACATATTGTTGGAATAGTGGTTCTTGTTACATTCTCATAAAATCTTGATCACCAAAACTTGTACTACTTCCTCCATGTTGAGAGCCATGATGAGCTCATTGGGAGGGTTGTCTTGAGTTCCTAGGAGGTGTTCTCCTATGTTGTGACATTCTTCTTCCTTTAGGACTAGGAGATCTTGAAGGAGTCCTCGACCACCTTCTACTTCTTGAGGTTCTTGAGGGGGTAGAGGGTGGAGAATTGTTTCCATTGTTGGTACCCGTATTGTTTAATTGGGCATTAAGTTGTTGAGCTAGGAGCCTATCTTGTTCTTCTTGTGCGGCTCTTCTCTCTATGTCCAACAAGGCTTGTTGTTCCTCCTCTAGGAGCCTAAATTTTTCTTCTTTTGTAGCTTGTTCTTTCAAGAAGGCTTGTTTTTCTCACTCAATTCTTTTTAGCCTCTCACTTGTATATCTTGAAGTTGTTTTTAGTGGAGAGCTTGGCCTTGAATGATTGAACAAGTTAGCTGGATTCACATGAGCATCATAAGATTGGTTTTTTTGGTCTTCATGTTGTGACCGTGCATCTTGGTGAGCTTGTGCATGGTGTCTTTTAGCTCGTTGATGAGCAATTTGAGTTAATAGGGGGTGATTCGGGTTGATTGTCATCATCAAATGACATGTTACCCCTATGTCTTTGGAAAATGTCATCAAGAGTTTGATCCATTGCTTCTCTTTGTCTCCTAGTCAAAGTGTAGCTCATGTCCATATTTGATTGAGAGGATGGTAAAGAAGTACTCAACTGACTAAGGCTGCTCCTAGGGTCAAACCAAACTTCTAAAGCACTCCTAGGAGATTGATCGAAGATGGGTTCCTTCCCCTTTCACTTTTGATGAGTTTGGACTAAAGGTAATTGTTCAGAAACCACTTGAGGTTGTTTTCCTTGACCCACTTGGTATCTTGTTGTAACCAGCATGAAAGAAAAGACCCTTAGTGAGAAGATAACCTTATGAATCGCTAATTGTCAAACTAGGATAGTGAAAATATTCAATCATCCAAAAGAGAGATGATGAAATAGAAAGTTGACAAAAAGTATAAATCAACACTGCCATAGTGGTGCATAACAAAAGGATTCCAGTATCCTAGCACATATGGATCAGGAGGATGATTTAACCAAAATATATTGAAATTGAATTTATATGAAGATGGATTTGGACAAAAGAGTACTCAAACTCTCCAAGTGTGCAATCAAAGAATCTAAAGGTGAATCTTGTCAACAAGGATGGTTCCTAACATACCAAGGACAAGAAATTTTTTTGGTGAAGTCAAAGATTACTAACTCAAGATGTCTATAACCAAGAACCTGAGGTACAAACAAGCTTTCAGTTGCAGGGTACAAAACCTACTAAAATCTGGTCAACCAAGGAAAAGCTGAAAATTGCATAAGTTAGACAGACAACAAAAGGACTCTGTGCGATAGTTTCTAGGCTAACAGGGCGATAATTTTTGACAGGGCAATATTTTGCAGTAAGCAGGGTGACAGTTTATAAGCAGCCTAGGTGATATTTTCCAGGCAAGAGGTGCAATAGTCTTCCAATGGTGAACTATCACATGATATTTCTCAGTACAGGGTGCGATACTGTTCTAGTGTCATACGATTCTTGACAAGTGAGTGTTAAAAATCTCAGTTTTAAGGGCAATTTGGTCCAAATTTTAGTTTGAGGGTTGGTTTTTTCGATCTCAATCATAGTGACAGCAGTAAATTGATAGGTTTACAAATAGTAGGTGATCAAACATGTCTCCAAACACTTGAAACAATGGAAAAATCAACCTTTCCAAGATAAGCAATTGTGATATCAAAATTGAAAAATCCTATGAACACTACTATGATGTTGAATATGCAAGAACATTTACATGGGTATGTCACAACAAGAACACTTCAAGCACTTTCTAGCCTAAAAAGACAATGGCTCAATACTTAACAACTTGGCCCACACTTGATGCTCCATTGCCTCACACAAAGTGGTTACCCACAATAGATATTGGCTTTGTCATGGAAGTGCCAATGAAACAACCAAAGGAACACAGATGGTGAGTAATCTTGGGGTGATGAGGGTTATTCCACTTGGATCAATTCTTGCACCAAGAAGCTAAGTGGCAAAATAGGGTGGCCTCTATCTATGGTTCTTAGTAAGGGCTTCTTTTCGTAACACCCCTCTTGCTCCTCAAAAAGGATTGGGACCTCATGGCCACAAGAGTACCTTAAGCATTCTTGCTTGACATTTTCCTCATGGTCGCAATCCCACAAGCTACTCACTGTATACACCTAAAAATGGTCATCTAGACTATTAGCCCCTTTTGCTAAATCACTAATTGCTTATTCTTGATCAAATCCTAGTTCTATCATTTATTCGATTATTTTCTATGGGCTAACCATCTTATCCTAAGTTTTTATTTATTAAAAGGAACATTTCCTCCCCTTTTAATAAATAAAAAGCCCCCACTTTTCCTCTTATCCTAAGTTGCACAAATAAAGCATTATTCTTATTTTATAAAAAAGGAAAAAGCACTTTTTGTCTCATATGGACACAAAAGTCAACTCTTATTTTCCTATTGGAGGATACTTGTGCACATGGATTTCTCCTCTTTTAAGCTCCACCATTGATTAAATCTTTTTCCTTTTAATCTCCATGGTCCATTCCTCCTCATTTCCTTTAAAAGGAGAGCTCTCTTCTTCATTCTAGATCCCCAACTTTTTATGCTAATATTATGCTGCAGGTTTTCTAGGTACACTTTGGAGCTTTTGAAGATTTGGAGCATTCTTGCATTCTACATCTCATTCTTGCATTTTTAGCTTAGCTTCATATTTATGCTTTCTTAGATTAGCTTCATTTCTATGCTCTAGATTAGCTCACATAGATTAATTAGCTTGGGTTGTAACACTTGCATATTTCCTTTCATAGCTTAGCTTGCATTTCCATTTCTAGTATAGTTGCATTGCATTTTCATTCTTGATTCTTGAGGATATTGGCATTCTTGCTCGTCTTCATTGAATCTCCCATTGCATGGTTTACTAGCAAGGTTATAGGCTAAATAGCTCTAGCTGAGAGCATTTTTAAAAACCCTTGCACTCCATGCCTAGGAAGCTATGGATCGATTTGTGAGGGCTCATTCTTGAGTTTCCTTGCATGCAATGATCCATAGAAGTGTGACACAATTATAGCACACACTCACATCATGTGAAGACAAGTGCTACATCTACCAAGGTTTTGTGTCCTTGATAGCCTTGAGTTTATAGTGGGTCGGAATAGCCGGTGAAAAGCTTGTCCCCACTTGGGTCATTCCTCTTGATTGCTCAAGAGCAGGCCCGCTAAAAGATTCTAAAAATTAAACAAAGAGTGGATCAACTTCTGAGGTTCAAGGTTTTTGTTTCACCACAAGGGTGAAGAGCATGCTCCCCTATCTCAAAGTTTTCTCCCAAACACACCAAGCAAAGGATTTAATTACCCTCTTGCTTTCAAAATCTAAAGATGGGTCAAAATTTTCTGGTTCACCACAAGGGTGAAGAGCATACTTTTCCTACCACCCAAAGATTCCTACAACAAGATATTATGTTCCTATGAAATGAAACAACTATTAATTGCCACACTTGAAATGAAATAAGCAAAACAAGCACTTTTTTTTTTTTAATGTTTTTGGGCAGCCCTGCAAAAACCATTAGTAGCCCTTGTGCATGCAATTTTTGGCAAAATATTCAAGAAAGAGGCACCTACAAACACAACTTGTTAGCCCCACAATGGTTAGCAAAATTAAAATCCAAATGAAATCTGAAAATTGAATCTATCTAACCATAGAAAATTAAACTAGCAAGCTAACTAGATCCAAATTCGGCAATAAAGAACCAAGAAACAACTCACTACCGGGTACAAGTGACAATATAGTCACCAAAAGTATCGCGCGATACTTTATAGCATACTGGGGTGATAATATCTTTCTAGGTGATACTTTACTATACCTACAGGTGACAGAATATTTCGAACAGTGCGATAGAACCTGCAAAGGCCGAGCGATACTTTAACTGGTAAAGTATCATACCGGTATACAACAAACTATCGCATGACACTAGAAAAGTATCGCATGATATTTTGAGCCAAAAAAACCAGAGAGCCGAAAATGATGCTAAAATATATGAAAAAATTGATGAAAATGTAAGAAATGAAAGGCAAAACAACAATGCTCTGCCCCATGGTGGGTGCCAAAAATGTACACCTCAAATAGTGCACTTCTCTAAGTCATTATATCCAAGGGAATCCATGAATGGGATACCTTAGAAAGTGACCTAGAGCTCTCTATATATGGAGTTCCAAGATTATTTGATTGCTCTTAGCTAGAGCTATTAAGCTTATGACCTTGCTAGTCAACCACACAATGAGAGATTCAAATGAAGACAAGGGAAAGAATGCCAATATCTCCAAGAATCAAAATGAAATGCAATGCAAAGCTATACTATGAATGAAAATGCAAGTTATGCAAACTAAGCTATGAAATGAAATGAAAAGATTACAAAGCCTCCTAATTAAGCTAGATGAAGTAATCTAAAACATAAAGGAAACTAAGCTAGATGCCATGAAAGCTATGATGCAAGAAATGAAACTAAGATAGCATGTAGATGCAAAAGCCAAGAATGCTCCAAATCTCCAAAAAGCTCCAAAGTGACCTAGAAAACCTACAGCATAACATTAGCATAAAAAAATTGATATGCAAATGAGGAAGAGAGCTCTCCTTTTATAAGAAATGAGAAGAAATGGACCATGGAGATTAAGAGGCAAAAGATTTAATCAAGGGTGGAGCATCAAAGAGGAGCAATCCATGTGCACAAATATCCTCCAATGAGAAAATAAAAGTTGACTTTTGTGTCCATATAAGACAAAAAGTGCTTTTCTTCTTTTTATAAAATAAGAATAATGCTTTATTTGTACAACCTAGGATAAGAGGAAAAGTGGGGGCTTTTTATTTAATAAAAGGGGAGGAAATTCCTTTTAAATAAATAAAGACTTAGGATAAGATGGTTAGCCCATAGAATAATCAAATAAATGATAAAATAGGATTTGATCAAGGAAATTGATATAATTGATAAAATGCTGATTTTTGAAAATATTGATTCAAGGATTTGACAAATTGCTAAATGGGGGCCCAAAGTCTAGGTGACCATTTTAGGGTGCATACATCAATAGGCAGCAAGATGAGGGAAGAAATATATTTGTGAACAAATGTTACTATCCAAAACCATTTGGAGAGTAATATTCTTCTCCTGATTGCAATAAGAAACTCAAAATGCAGAAGACACCAAATAGTTGGGGCATTTATTTCCTATGACCTATGTCAATTTCAATTCAATTCCTAAGGATGATATTCTCAATGTGTAAAAATAAACTGATGTGTTATTTTAAAATGGCATTGACTGAAATTTATGAACATATGTCAAATATCCATTTTTTCCAGAATTTGAAATAGAACCAGTGGCAATATAATCAAATTTGTGAATTTCACATCCAATCATTGGATGTTAATCAAAAGTACAACACAGTAATATAAATTTGAACCGATAAAAAATCTTAGTCTTACTTCAAACCTACTCCTGTGTATGTGGGTTCTTGGAGGTATCTACTAAACAATGTGTGGATTTTTAATATCCCTATCTTGGACCTTACTCACTTTGCTTAAAAATCCTAATTAGAATTTGGATTTGTAATGCCTACTGTGATATTATTTAAGTTTGCCTTGCTCCTTACTGATTAATATTGTAATGAATTGGTTATCCTTCCCCTTCTCTCTCTCTCCTACTCTATCCCCTTCCCATTCCCCCCCCTCTCTCTCTCTCTCTCTCTCTCTCTCTCTCTCTCTCTCTCTCTCTCTCTCTCTCTCTCTCTATCCTACTCTCTCCCCTTCCCCCCTCTATCTCTGTCTCTATCCTCCCTCTCTCCCTCCCATACTCATACTCTCTCTCTCTCTCTCTCTCTCTCTCTCTCTCTCTCTCTCTCTCTCTCTCTCTCTCTCTCTTCGTTATCTCCTCTCTCTCTCACCTTCTCACTCTCTCTCTTCCTCAATGGCTACCCATGAATTTTTTAAATGGCTGATTAATTTCCTTTGCTTCTTTCAATGGCCATCCATGATTTTTCTGCAATCTTCCAACCTTTCGTACATAGTCGTAAAATACATATTAATATATTATACATATAAAATAATATATAATGTAACAATTAATATTAATATATATTAAATAATATTTAAAATGTAAAATGTATATTATATAATATTTAATATATATAATATATAATCTAATATATAGTTTTTAATATTAATATATATTAAATAATATTTAATGTAAAATGTATATTATATAATATTTAATATATAATTGATATTATATACTATTTAATATATCTAATATACATCGAATATATAGTTTTTTATATATAATATATCATATGAAGGATGGAGAAATGGGAGGGAGAAAGTGGAGGGAAGGGAAAGTGAAAATTCAAAATTCTGTCGTCATATTCGGGTACCCAAAAATATCGGGTACCCAATTAGGCTCAGTATTGCTTTGTGCACCAAACCTACATGGTCAACTATTGAAATGTCTCAAATATGTGTTTTTCCCCTGTTTCTCCGAGTTCCAGACTTCGACAATGTAGCTGACGACTTTTTTTTCACCCGAATTTGATAAAATGAAAAGGGTATCTTAAGGAGATTATTAGCTTTCTATCGATATAATTGTTGTCAAATTTTGAATTCGATAAGTAATTATTAGTTATTTTCTAATTGAGCTACCTCTAAAGTGTTGATTTATATACTAATTGAAAAATGACTATAACTTTCAGACGATATAACATTTTTGAAATTCAAAAAATGCGTCACATTCTATGCTTCACCTACTATAAGGAAAAATAAAAAATAAAATTGAATTTTGTAAATTTTTGAATGAATTAAGGTGGTCAGACATGGGAGTTTTTTATTCTGAAAATGTTGTAGCAGAAAATTGATAATTAATTATTTTTTTGGAATAAAATTACAAAAAAATATGCGTCACATCTAGGCATGAGTCTACTACTTATATATTAAATCTTATAAAAAAATATTATCATTTGATCATGATTAAGGTGGACAGACATACACCTACTTCTTTTTTTTTTCCTAAAATTTTTGTACTGCTGTATTGAAATCTATACTTTTCACCAATTATATTAATTTTTTTTTAGAAAAGGCCTAGTATTTTAGAAACTACATTCAATTTCCTATAGATTCTATTCTTACAACTTTTTGGTATTAGCTTGATAGCTAGTTCAAATTTTCACATCAAGTTGACTAACCCTGATTTGCTAATTTTTCATTGCCACTTTTGGGCATAGTTTGGCCCCTCATGATCTTGCACATACCCTCATAAGTTCCCCATCTAGGTTCATTAGAGTCAGTAGGATCTGTAAGAAATACTTGAGCATATGCTTCTAAAACTTGTTCCTCTACTTCATATCCAAGTGGATGAATCCACTTTGTTCTAGGGACTACTACCTCCATGCATGTTGTATCTATTTCAACCATAAAACAAATTGTATCCTTGTACTTTTCAACAATGCTTTCTGGAATTCTGAACCTCATTTGCATCTTAGCCCTAAAGGTCTTGAATTCCAATGTTACATAATCTCTCAATGTACTCTCAGTGGATGCCTTGTTAGATATCTGTGGCATGGTTGGAATGGACTTGTCCAAATACAAATCTGATACTCTCCCAACTATATGAAGGTACATGTAAATGATCAAAGACCCAAACCTGAATATCTTGGTATTTTCATGCTTGATTACCTTGATGTTATCAATCAACTATGCGTGCAAGATCTCACACAAGTTGAACTCTCCATCTTACTTCACAAGTCTAATGGCTGCTAGAATTGTGCCTGTAGACACACTGTTCACTCTGCTAGTGTGATGAAACTTGTATCCAAGTATCATAGACATCAATTAGATGTCTACTTGCTCAATAGACTCAATTGTCATCCTGTGCCTATCACTCCTTGACTTACATGTCTACTCAACAATTTTATTGACATCCTTGCCGCATAAACTAGGTTGTCACTTAAACATTTCCAACTTTTGTTCTGTTAACAATCAGTATGTGCACTCTTGCACGAAGGTTCCTTTATACTCCAAAAGCTTAAGTCCAAAGGCGCATACTCTGAGAGTGAGTATATTAGCCAGACAGGGGTCTAGAGATAAATTAGCTCCTCCTATGACCCTGAGGGCCATTCATCTAGATGTAGAGGGTGCGTCCACTGTGGATGCATCCAATACATTCTCATCAACTTTGTCCTTCTTTCCTTCTATCCAAATCAAGCTCACATCCTTTGTGGCTTTCACAAACTTGACTTCTCCTTCAGGATCCAAAACTGGTTCTTCGATCTTTTTAGGAATTTCCTGACCTTGCATCCTTGATCTACAAAAATTTGAGATATGTACAGCCTTGTTACAAGAGTGAAAAATGACTGGAGGTCTTATATTCCTTAGCGCATTGACATGAGTCACCATTCTACATTGTCTCGCTGAGTGACCATTATAGTTACATATTTGACATGTAACATTCTGAGAACTTCTTACATTTGTCTGATTTTGATTTCTCTGATCATGCTGAATCCTATTCTTCTTACTAGTCTTGCAATTCATAGCTCTATGACCAAATTTATTGCATGAATAACAGTAACCATTAAAAGGTCTTACCTCTGTACAGTTCCTCGCAATGTGTCCATGCTTGTTACATGCAAAACAAGTGTGTTCTACTTGCTTGCGCTCATTCTTAGGTGGTCCACCATTATCTTTAGTTTGATCCTCAGTCTTCTCAGTATCAGTAGAGTCTTTTTGTGTATCCTTTCTTGCTTGCATGTTGTCAATCTGACTTTGTGCTTCATTATATCCAATATAGCTAGTGTCTCCTTTGGCTCTTCTTGCATACAACTGAGATTCTATCAAATCAAAACTGGTGTGTAATTTGTCAATATGATTCTTAGCCTCTTTCAATTTAGATTCCAAGATTTCCTTGCTATTCCTTAACTCCAAGATTTCCAAGTTAGCTTGTCTTAATTCCTCATTGAGTTAAAGATTCTCTTTGATTTTTTCGTTATAGACTTCCTGATTGTTGATCAACTTATCATCAAATTCTTCAAGTAGTTCTTTCAAAGATGCATTGTCTTCATTCAGCTTCTTGACCTTTGCTCCTAGATCACTGTTAAAGCATTCTTTCAAATTCTTTCTAAGCCTTTTGATAACTAATTGTGCATCACTGACTTTTTCTTTTAGTTCTTCAATTTCTCTTTTTGATTTGTCTAGGTCTTTAGAGAAGCTTAAAGATTTCTTTTCAGATGTTTCATTTTTGCTTTGTCCATGATCTCCTCAAGTGGTTAAACTTCTTTGCTAAGGACCAGAGCTCTAATACAAATTGTTAGGAATGGGAACACTAAGAGGGGGGGGGAGGGCGGTGAATCAGTGTTCACTGTATTTTATCTTTTAACTTTAATCTTAATACTGAACTTAAATGCTTAAGTACTAAATTAAACATTCACATAAACATGAAACATGAAATCAACACATGACACCAATATAGTTACTGGGAAACCCAAATAGGTAAAAACCTTGGTGGGAATTGACACCCACTAATACTCTGTACTAGTGTTTTGTGATCCTTGTTAGAAGATCCTTAACCCTGTTAGGAGTTTCTTTACAATGCTTTAAGTACAATAGACCTTGTCAAGGGTCAGACCCTGTTAGGAGTATTTTATAATAGTCCCTATTAGAGGAGTGGACACACTATCCTAGAGCTCACTTCTCAAGTGGTGAAGGCTACAACCTTCTGCTCTTAGATACACACTATATCTATTGGATGAACTGTCACTGTGACACTGCTTGTCAGATTAGTTCCTTTGATGCGTTGATGCTTTGACCTCTTGCAAAGCTCTAATACATCTTATTGGCTCTTCACATACTTTTTCTCTACTTAACATAACTCTTTATCAACTTCCATGCTAAATACAATGGGCACATCTCATATTTATACGCGCATACAAAATAAATAACTAGGTCAACCCTTAAACCTATTATGTATACAACGCTTCCAAATGAATTGGCTTAAGTGTGTTTAAAATCAAACATATATACATGTCGGAAACCTAATTACAATAGGCACATAGCCTTTACAACATTATAATGTAGTCGCAACTCAAAATGATAACTGTCAGATGCTTACTCTGTTCTTCACTGGCACACACTGGCTGTGCAACTTCAACTGGCTGTATCTTTCTTATCCTTGCATATCTGATTATGTGCTCATAGACTAAGCATGAATATAGTCTAAATAACTTAACTTCTAGGGTGCACACCATAACTATGCCGTACGCACATTCGCTAATGCTCTGATCTACAAGAACTCTGTACACTGTCTAGTCTTCAACATTTAATCAATTTCTGATCTTCTCATCAAGTGTGCTAACTCCAAACTGCTATATGACTTTCTTTCCATAATGAAAACACTATATTAAGTCATATACATCAGTATAGCCAACTTGCCAATAGTGATAAATAAGGATATGTTTGTTTATGAAGGGTATGCACAACAAGAATGAATTGATTTTGGTGAGACATTTGCACCAGTGACTAGGTTAGAATCCATTAGAATGTTTTTGTCTTATGAAAGTTATAAAAATTTTTACTATGTATCAAATGGATGTAAAAAATTATTTCTTGATGGTTTTTTTCATGATTAAGCTAATATCAATCTTGTCCAAGAAACAAGTGAATGCATGTTATACTAAAGCATCTTTTATCCATGAATATAGCTTAATAAAGAATGGTATCAATCAAAGACTGAGATACATTTTTTCTATGATAAATTGAGGAACACCACAAGAAATAAACATTCAACTTTGTAAAATGGGGGTATGCCCTTAGCTTTAAGTTCTATAAATAGGGGAATGACCCTATTTCTTAACTTTTGTGTGGAGGATAGTCCTGAACAAGAGTGGAGGTTTTATTTTCTCTATTCTTTCCTACCAGTGCCCATTTTGAATGGAGATAGATGTACCTAATTTTTAAAAAAATAATAAATTTCATGGCTTGGGCCTTTTACCGATTAAAAAAAAAGAAAAAAAAGAAACTACTTTCGTGAATGGGTATCTTGAAGAAGAGGTTTATATGGAACAACCTAAGGGTTTTGAATCTGTTAAAAAACCTGATTATGTTTATAGGCTTAAAAAGCTACTATATGGTTTAAAACAGGCACCTAGGGCTTGGTACTCTAGGTTAGATGCCCACTTGAATGCAATTTTTTTGTTTGTGGTGGAGTGAACAACACCTTATATACCAAGGTTGAAGGTGATGATATTTTGGTTGTTGAAATTTATGTTGATGACATAATTTTTCCTTCCACTAATAATGATATGTCCAAACAATTTTTAGCTATAATGGAATCTGAATTTGAAATGTCTCTATTAGGAGAACTAGATTTCTTTCTTGGTCTCGAAATTACTCAAATGAAACATGGTTTATTCCTTTCATAAACAAAATATGCAAAGGAAATGTTAAAGAAGATTCAGATGGTTGAATGTACTCTAGAAAGTACACCAATGGAAAGTGGTTGTAAATTAGTCAAAACTAATGATTCACCAATTGTTAATCAATCTGAGTATAGGTCTATGATTGGAAGTTTTCTTTATCTTACAACTTTAAGACCCAATCTAGTGCAAGTCATATGTCTAGTTTCACTTTTTGAATCTGCTCCTAGGCAGTCACATCTTAATGTAGTCAAAAGAATCTTTAAATACATTCAAGGAACACTTGATTATGGGTTATAGTATCCTCATAATAATGACTTCTCTTTAGTTGGGTTTATAGATGTTGATTGGGGTGGTTCCATGGATGAAAAAGGGATCACTAGTGGTGCTACATTTTTCTTAGGGGGTTGTCTTATTGCTTGAAATAGTAAGAAATGGGAATATGTTACTCTTTCTACTATAGAATCAAAGTATATTGTGCAACTATTTATTTTTGTACATGTAGTTGATTTGGATGACATATCAACTTGTTGACATGGGTAATCAAGTTGCAAAACCTATTTCTATTTTGTATGATAATACGTGTGCCATTAATTTATCCAAGAATCTTGTCATGCATTCACAAAATAAACACATTGCTATCAAATTTAATTTTCTGTGTGAAAAGGTTCTTGCAAATGAGTTTCAGCTTCAGTATGTCCCCACTCAAGCATAGGTTGCAAATATTTTTACAAAGGGCTTGCCTCAGGAAACTTTTGAAAGTTTTCACATACAATTGGGATTTGTCTCTCAATCATTGTTTCTTTAAAGTATTCAAAATGGGGGAGCTTTCTATCTTGGTTATTGCTACATGATAGCAACTTTCATTACTCTAGCAGTGCTTTTATGGTTTTCATACTATACATATTCAAGATTTTGATGCTGGTTGTTCTTTGTTGTGTAATTTTTGTCCTTGTGGAAAAACGGGGGATAAATATGATTATTTTTAGTATTTGATCTATATTCAGCATTTCCATCATTGCAACATTGGTCTTGGTATTTTCTATACTCGGGTTATGGTTATGGTTATAGTTATGGTTGTGATATTTTGGTTATGGATGTGACAGTTTGCATTCAATTTATACTTACATGTTACATTGTGATAGTACATAATAGTATAGTAGCTCAGTGAACAGGTATGTGATTTTATTTTTCAGTAATGGTTTTTGCCATCAAGGACAATAAGGGAGTTTTTTATGGTTTTTTCCTTGATGTTGTGGTTAGCAAGTTATTTTTGATGACATCACAGACAATACTAAATGATTGAATTTGTAATATAAAATACAACATGACTTAAGTGATCTTTACTTAAGTTTGGTTAAATAAAATAAGCTACGTATTGTTTTTACTTCATTTAATATAAGTAACGTAGTGTAGCTTTATGAGCGGAATTTAAAATTAATAAAATAAAACTAAGGAAAGTTCTCGATGGCAAAAAAATTTGAAAAGACTTGGTTCTATTTGTGTTTTTTCTCAAAACCTAAAATAGGATGCCGCCGTGACTATTTTTTCATTGGTTATTTGCAAAGATATATACTGTGCATTTCATTTTGGTTCTTGAGTATGTTAATTAGCATAGAAAGATGATTTGATTGATGGTATTTTTATTGCAAATGTAAACAGGTATTGTGAACCCAAAAGTTCCTTAATGAACTTGCATAGATAGTTACTATAGTTTCTTTATAGCTTTGGTTAACGACTATGTTTTATTGTTGTGGGTATTGAGAAACTGGAACAATACTCTATTTTTTATTAAACCAAAGTGGTTTCAAGTGATTTTTTTTGACATATCTATTTTTTATTAGGTAAAACAGGTTTTGAATGGGCCCCAAAACCATATACAGTCAGTTTTTGGAGGGAACCATAACCCTATACAAAATATGGGAAATATTAGCACCGACCAAAGAGAGACAGCTAGGGAATGAAGATATTGGCTTGACAAAACCCCCCAGCAAAGATTGCCAGCAGAACTACATGCAGTCCCAGACTAGCAAAACAATAGTAGTAACAAAAAGAAAAGACAAAGAATCTCTAGCTGCTCCAGACCTAAAGCCTTAGCTTTACATTAGACTAGGGTTTTCTGGTTCCCTAAACCAAAATTATGGGTTTTATCATGGCTCCCATAACCAGAATATCCTACCAAGTCCATGCCCACAACCAAAGTGGTTTCAATTGATTATTTCTAACATATCTGTTATTGTTTATGAAATCTCTTCAATTTATGACATATTTGGGAGCTCTGGAAAGTTTCATTGGCAAATCACCAAGTAGAATGTAATTATGAGATAGAGGTAGAGTAAACTTTGGTTTTACCAAAAAGCTCACAGAGGTATGTGTGTTCATTATCTATTTTTTTTCTTGAAAATAAAGATTAAAAAGTTTGGGATCTTGTTGTTCTGCTAAGAAAATGTGTTTTGATTCAAAACCCAAAACTGGGTAATAATTATTTCTTGGCTTTGAAGAAGATTTGGTTTCTATTCACTGGGTACTTTCAGGAGTTGTTTATAAAGCCTATTTATATTATCTTGACAGTTATAACAATTTCTTATTTATGACTTGTTGAAGTTGTTAACAAATAAAACACTTCTTGGGCTTATGCTAAAGAAAATTTTTGCATTACGGATAAAAAAATTATTATGTTGAATACATTTTGATTGAAAAAGCCTAGATGGGTACTTGAAAGGATTATTATTTTCTATAATGATCTGGTAATAGTTTATGTTAAAGAAGTTCATTAATATGGTTGTGTTAAACCCTAGACAAGTTAATGAAAAGCATGGATATGAAATAGGTTCAAGGAATTAAGTGTGTAACAATGGTATTATTTCAAACAGTTACAGATTGAAAAAGAGTTCTAAAAATGTAAAGTGTATTTGGTAAAAACCCTTCACGGGTTCAATACACATTTTTTGGAAAGTATTGTGAAAAGAAACGTTTTAAATTAGCATAACACTAACAGAGGGTTGACAATTATGACATTTTTATACATGTGTTGAAATAATTGTAAGCAAGATGTAAAAGTTGAAATTTATATCCTATACCTTATATAAGTGAAGGTAGGCATGCAAAATCTATATTGCATGTCTGTCTATCTCTATTTGTATAAGGTTGTGTCCTTGAATTGATTTAGTGCCATATCTTGTAATTACATATAATTTCATGTATGCAAATTTCATAGTTGTATTTATGGGACCATGTGTAGTTTGAACATTATTTCAATTGTAATAAGGAAGAGGGGTTGGTGCTCCTTGCAGTAGGTGTTGTAGAACATTGTAAAAGAGTTTGTGCTCATTTGAATCAATAGGAAAATATAGATTGGAGTCATTTTACTCCCTATCACAAAACCAGATGGTTTTGAGGGTTTTCCACTTGACACAAAATAATGTGTTATGGTGTTTCTTTGTGTTTCATTTAGATGCTCTAATACTTTTCTTTACCAGTTTCAGTTTATATTGTTATGACTCTGTCATTATTTCAAAAAGGTTAAAAGTTGTTCAATTTGATCTCTTATATTAAAATTTCAACTACATTGTGAATATATGTTTGTTCTTGTTAAAAGTGAAATTGAGTCTAACACTCTGATTCACCCCCCCCCCCACCTAGAGTGTTTCCACTTCCAATAATTAGGTGTTACTTAGGAAGACTTAAAAAAAAACTAGGAGGTTCAATTGTTGCCTAAAACATCAAATATTCTCTACAAACATATATTTTAGAGAGTAAAACACCAATTATTATCTACAAACATATATTTTCTTATTGGTTCCTAGTCATCGATTAGGTAACCTGTGAACAAAATCAGCCTCAAAAACATTCTAGGGACATAATAAAATGGTGAAATAACTCTTCTCAGAGATAAAATTTGGATAACTTAAATCTGAGAAAGAAGGTAAAACGGTGAGTTGCAAATGGAATGGTGTTGAAATCCATAATTTTTATCCTATTAAAATATGTGTTTAAAACTTTTATTCAATAGAAAATGTAGTCAGTAGTATGCTTGCATCCTGTTGGTTCCCAAAACTATAGATTGGAAATCAAAGAGATTTTGGCACTTTCTCTTATACAGATTCCTCAATCAGTTTTGGACAACAAAAAGGAATGATCAATGATCAAATTCCTCCGCACTTCTGGCATTGCAAGACCAAGGTGGGTAGACCTACCCCTTAGCCCAAACACCAGACTTAAGGATTTTTATAAAAGATGGAAACTAAATCGACCTCTCAACATGGAAAATATTCTTGAGATAGATATGGTTGTGTGATTTCACAACTGATTGCCTACTTTCTTTATATAAAGGTTCTTGAATTGAAAATATTGATTAAAGAGATTTGATATTTGAAATATTCTTAAAATATGAATGATTGGCAAGAAACCAGGTACTTACTCCTTGACAATAGATAAGACCAGTGCATTCTTCTATTTAGGTTATATAGTGTCACTCCAATTCAACCCTATGTACAATTCTGTAAGCAAATGGAAACTAAATCAACCTCTCAAGATGCCAGCATGCTGATTGAAAAGGGGTATAATTATTGATCATGTACTTTGAAGCTTGTTGGAAAATGATCCATATTTATCTCAACACAAAATCTTATACCTGTCTCCAAAATATAACCTTCACAATACATGTATTCTTCAAATTTGTTAGCACAAACAAAGAAATATAAAATTGAAAAACAAGACCAAAATACCAAAAAATATTCTTCAGCAAGATACCATCTCAAAATTAAGAGAAGATAACATGAGATAGTGGAAAATCCTCTAGTACCACTAGCCTCCAAAATGTGAAGACTTCTTATACTAGTGCATTATTCATGTACCATAAGAGGATTTATTAATAAAAAAATTCATCTCATGAATCTCCATCCCCAATGTAAGAAATATTTCCTTCATTAGATTCTTCTTTGAATTATTTTTTAAGAACATCACTAACTCAATTTCTATAGGCCCAAATTATGTGACCCTTTTTCTTACAATAAAAATATTTAATCCCTCTTAATCATAATATTATTCCTCTTGGAATATAATGCTTTATATTATTTAAAATCGACATTTGTATCTTCCTTTGTCATCTTTTCTTCTACTAGAAGGGATGAAATCATATCTCCTAGAGTTTGTTAATTTATTTGACTAAGTTTAAAATTAACATTATTGTATTTTGAAGGCAATCTTTTTAACAAGGTGATGTTAGCATCATCATTATCTACTAGAGCCTAAACCTCTGCAAAATTCCTAATCAGAGATCTCAAATTACTTATATGGTTTGACATTGTAATTCCATCTTCCATTATGAACTTATACTATAATTAATTTTTTTAGGAAAACTTTGATTTAATTACTTTTTTCTGCAAACAATTTTTTTATATATTAGATTCTAAATATCTATAGGTGGTTTATCTAAATATATATGATAGAGTTTAGAGTCAGAAAGAGCAAGACCAATAATTGTTTTGCTTTATCATCTATACTACTACAATCTAGCAATTTATTTACATATGTAGGTGTTTTTGCCTTTCCACCTAGTATTCCCCATAAATTCTTATTCATCAATTTCATTTGAAATTTCACTATCCATGTATGGAAATTGAATCCAAAATAGGGGAAATGACCCAATACTCTTGTACCCTAACTTCATGCAACTCAAAATACTATTTTTGGATGTCAAAAAACTCTAAAAAATTTATAGCGGCTTCCTCATCTTGTTGATATCTCAAACCTAAGGTTTCTAGTCATCATCATTAGTTTTGATGTCTCATATATATATATATATATATATATATATATATATATATATATATATATATATATATATATATATATATATATATATATATATATATATATATATATATATATATATATATATATATATATATATATATATATATATATATATATATATATATATATATATATATATATATATATATATAATGTATCCAAAACATCACTTTTGAACTTTTTACTCATCGTAGTCAATCAAATCACCTCATCCTTCATTTTACTTGCATTCATTAAAATTTAAACATATTCTCTCAAAAAATATACAACATAACATTATTAATTACATATTTTTAAACTATTTTAATTTTTAGAATTAGAAAATGCTATCAATATAATGTTCTGTTTCTAAATATTTTATATCAAATAACTATGACTAAATTATATATATTATTAAAAATAAATGCATATAATGCAACTCTTTGACTTCTCTCTACCGTGAACCTTCGTTGTGTTGATTTTGAGGTCAAAAGAAATGCAAAAAAATAGAGTAAAATAAAATTAGAAATAACATACACAAACACAAAAGACAACGAATTTTATAGCGGTTCACCTTTTCAGGCTACACCCACTTTCAAGTTGGGGTTCTCGATTTTATTATTATCTCTCAATACAATACAATACCATAGCCATAAAAATGGAAATCAGTTTAAACACAATGATTAGTATTCCATAAATAGAATATGGAAGCTCAAGAGATTCTCAATTATAAAAGAAACTGTTGAGAGAATTTATTCCTGCCAAAATACTGGCGATGCAAGTCAGATAATGACAGTCCCAATTATTAGGCATTACACAGAATGATTGGGCTTCATACTCCCAAAAACCTCCCACATGAAGACCCATCACCAAAAAGAGAGAGAAAAGGAAACACAAATATATCCCACGCTTTATATTTATTGATCACAGAGACCGAGTAGGCTTTGAGAAGATCTCAACATTGTCAGACTTTGTTCCAACACACTCTGAATGAGTCTTATAAGTCATATCAAAATAAAAAACATCTTCTCTTACAACTTTTACAAGTGCAAATTCACCCATAAATCCATGATTAGGAACATTATTATGTACAAATTCAAAATATGCTTCTCCATTCAAAAAATTATTTTTGAATCTCATTCAAGGTTTTAATATAGGTGATCAAAAACAAGATCATCAACAACATACCTATCCCTTTCATCATAGCTAATATGATCTGAGCTGAATTGGTTTTTGGTCCATCTACCTATGCAATCAAGCTCACTGCCACCATAGCCTGAACTCCCATAATCCAATTCTTCCTTTAGGCCATCACACAAAGAATCCAAATGCTAAGTCTCGCCAAATTGTTATATTGTGGTAGTATGTGCCAATGACAGATGAAATGGACTCATTGTTGAAAAATCAAACTTGCCATTTATGTAAGTTACCTGCAGGTAAAAGGGCTTTACACTATAAATGGGTTTACAGGCTGAAAGAAGAGGATGGAGGTAAGAAAATATTTAAAGCCAGATTATTCGTAAAAGGATTTACACAGAAAAAGGGTATTGATTTTGATGAGATATTTTCTCCAGTTGTTAAATTGACTTCTATTTGTACTATTTTAAGTATTGTGGCTATTGAAGATTTGCATTTAGAGCAGCTTGATGTTAAAAAAAAATTTCTTCATGGTGATTTGGATGAAAAAATATATATGGTACAACCACAAGGATTTGAGGTCAAGGGTAAGGAGAACTTAGTGTGCAGATTGAAGAAAAGTTTATATGGCTTGAAGCAAGACCTTGGCAATGGTATATTAAATTTGACACTTTTATGAATGAGCATGGATACACTCGATGTCATTCTGACCATTGTGTTTATTTTAAGAGGTTGGATGATGATAGCTACATTATTTTATATTTATATGTTGATGATATGCTTGTAGCTAGGTCTAACATGGATCACATTAAGGGGTCGAAACAACAGTTAGCACATTCATTTTCTATGAAGGATTTGGGGACAGAAAAAAAAATCCTTGGTATGAAAATTTGTAGAGATAGGAAAAATAGAAAATTGACTTTACCTCGGGCTGATTATATTGAGAAGGTGTTGCAACGTTTCTCTATGGAGAATGCCAAAGATGTCAGCACACCTTTATTGGTCATTTGAAATTAACTAAAGCGATGTGTCCAAAGACACCAGAAGAGGAGGCTAAAATGTCCAAGGTACCTTATGCTTCATCTGTAGGGAGCTTAATGTATGCTATGGTATGTACTAGGCCAGATATTGCACATGCATTGGAAGTCATTAGTAGGTATATGATTCACCCTGGGATTGAGCATTGGAATGAAATCAAATGGATTCTCATATATTTGAGAGGTACATCTAGTAAGTGTTTACACTTTGGGAGATATACTACTACTGTACAAGGCTATGTTGACTCAGATTTGGTAGGAGATATAGATAGCAGGCGGAGTACTATAGGTTGGGTATTTACTATTAGTAGGACAATAGTGAGTTTGTTTTCTCGGTTATAAAAGGTGAATGCTTTATCCATTACACAGTTAGAGTATGTTGCTGCTACAGAGGCAACCAAGGAGATGATATGGATTCAATTCTTCATGGAAGAATCAAGACATCCACAGATAGATAATTATCTGTATACAGATAGCCAAAGTGCCATTCATCTTGCAAAGAATTCTACTTTGCACTCAAAGACAAAACACATACAGTTGTGGTACCATTTCATTTGGTCATTTTTGGATGATGGACAGTTAAAGTTGGAAAAGATATATACAGATGATAATCCAGTAGATATGTTTACAAAGGTAGTAACAAGGGAGAAGTTGAACTCCTATTCAGCTTCGGTTGGTCTACTAGACTGAATAGAATAAAGGAACAACAAAGTCCAGGGCGGTTGGATCCAGTGGGAGCTTCACAGGGTAGCGGTTCAGCTATAGGATTAGTCTCCAAGTGGGAGATTATTGCTTTGTGTGGAGCATGATCAATCCCCAAGTGGGAGATTGTTATATTGTGGTAATTGATCAGGCAAGTATTGTACACTTTTCCCCATATAGTGTCTTTTCAATTTTTTTTGGGCCAACATGTTGTAACTGATTCTAACCCTAAAGAGGCAAAATAAGCTTGTATAAAATGGCTTAGGGTTAGGGATTTTTATTATGATATATATTTTAGTAGCTTCTTATGGCAGTATTGAGCTGTAAGGGATTGCAAATTGTAATCAGGTTGTAATCACTGGATAATAATAATATTGGACTCGTTGTTGGTGGACGTAGCCCAGAGATTGGGTGAACCATGTTAAATCTTTTTGTCTTGTGTTCTCTTTTTGTGTAGTTTATTATTTTATGATATTAGTTATATTTGCATGTAACTGTTATTTTTGTCTTTTTAATTCTAACACAAACCTATCAAACCGTTGCTCAACAGCTAAAGACAACCTTGACTACCATCTATGAGATGAAACCATGTTCACATATCCCGCTTGAGCAAACCTCGATGCAACAGACTATGCACACCTCAACGATGAAGGAAAGTTCTCATTTATCCCAGATGGATCCATTTCTCAATGAATTCCACAAGCATTTGGCACTATGGAGGAAGCAAGAGAAAAAGAAGAGCCCAACATAGAAGTCCCCTTTTCCATTTGACACCTATTCCACCCATAACTAGGCAGTAGTGGGACTTGAACCCCCGATGCTCCACTGCCGATCCTAGGCATGGAGGTCAGATCAGTTTCCTTACTTACAATAGCATTCTTCCCACACCAATTGCCATTAAAGTTGACACTCGTATAGAACCATCTTTGACCTCTTTTTATGCATACAAACATTGATTAGAGTCCATGAACTCATTAGGATCAAAATTAGAAAGAATATGAGGCTAGGCGTACACATTAGGATTCACTTCTGACCATTGTTTTGAAGATGTTGATTCTCTGTGAGTGGGGTATGTGGGGCCTGTGGAAGTAGAATTAATAGCAAACTAGCTGAACCTAACCCAAGCTCATCTTTCGATGTGTTTGCAGATGAAACCAACTGACTATGTGCATCCTTGTCTTCAGAACGAGCAACAACTTGGGCCTCTTGACCCTCTTGTTGGTCCATACGCAAGCCTCCTCTCTTAGATACAACAACCTTTTTATAATAATGGCATTACCTTTTGTATTGACCACGTCTTCCATTATGCTAGCCACAACATCTTCTGCCCCTTCATCTTCTACACCTCTGTCATTCTCATAATAAATAATATTAAGTCTCTGCAAATGACACCTTCTTTCGTGTCAAATCATCTACTACCTTAGGTGTTAAATCCTCAAACTAGTACTCATCATTAGGAGCCCTATCAATTCCTATTCAGTGATCACTATCGGATTCCAACATCCCTATGAACTCCTCCATAGCAGAATCGGTTTCAGCGTCTAATTCATTCAAAAACCTCTTCCAAATAGCCCAAAAGTCACACGAAGGTGAATCTTCTTGAGGATAAATAGCTTGGACTTCAACATGACTTTCTCGAGAGCCATAGGACATAGACATAGACATCAAAGCTTGAATCCAATCAACCATATTTGACTCATCCATTTTCTTGGAAATTCTTTACAATTGTAAAACAACTGTTGCACCATAGCTTTGATACCAATTGTTGATTTCGAACTCAAAAGAAATGCAGAAAAACACACTATAATAAAATCAGAAATAACATACACAAACATAGAAATAGAAGACAAAAAATTTATAGTAATTCACCTTTTTAGACTACATCCACTTTCAAGCTAAGTTTCTCATTTTATTATTATCTCTCAATACAGTACAATACCACAGCCATAAAAATGTCAATTAATTTAAATACAATGATCAGTCATCCATAAACTGAATGTGAAAGCTCAAGAGTTTTTCAATTACAACAAGAACAGCTGAGAGAATTGATTCCTACCAGAATACTGGCGGTGCATGTGAGAAAATGACAGTCCCAATTAACAGACGTTACAGAATGATTGGGTTTCGTACTCCCAACACGCTGCTACCCCATGGAGGGAAAGGTGAAATTTACCAATGCAGAGCATTTTTATATTTCTACTCTCTTTATTGTATTGTCAAAGGAGCTTCATGATAAGGCCTCTAAACTTGTATTAATTGGCAAGGTATCTCTATCAATCAATGGTTCGAAAATATCAAAACTAAGAAAAACCCAACAGTGCAAATCTCTTAGGTAGCGTACGCAACTTGGTTTTTAGTCGTTAGATATGGATACCAATTGTTTAAATATACAAATTAATCTCAACACACCAAACAAATTAGCCTGGAAACTTCTTCATTGTTTATGGAAACAAGTTTGAACAATTAAATATATTTAAGCCCAAAACACGTTGTGCTCTGCCTCTGTTTTACAATTTTTAAGAATTTTAGGCTGTAGAGCAACGACTTTATTTTGTCCAAATCGAAAGTTAATAAACATTAAATTAAGTTTCTATTTTATTTTATTCTGTTTTTGGTTCCTAACAAATCGATTTAAAGCTAGCTAGTCAATTTGCAGTCAATTGGGCGGTTGTGATGGTATTTAAAGGTAAATTTTTAAAAAATGTTAGAGAATAAGTTTTATAAGGATTTTCAATGTTTTTTGTTATTTTGGTTTTTAAATTAGGTATTCAAAGTATTCAAAAAAATTTCTTCCTATTTCAATATTCATTCAGACTTGTTGTATGTCTTTTATTAAGTTTCAATTTGCAAGATTTCTATCAAAATTTTGAGTTAAAAAATTGTATTTCTAAAATCTTGTATTCATGCTTTAAGGTAAATTTGAGTGATAATGTTGTTAATTATTCACACTTGTGGTATTAACTTTGACATTTTCCATTTTAGCAAGACCTTTAAATTAAGATCTGTTTGTACATCTACTCCTAATTCCAAATTTTAATTTAAAATATGAGCTATAAGAATTTTGTTTTTGCTATAGATTGCGAGGATTAAAAAGTTATGAGAATATTATTTATTTTTACTCTGTTGTTGCACAAATTTGAACTCGTACCCTTGAGTTTGTTTTTGCTACAGACTATAATGCTCTACAATTTAAAAATTTGAACCTTTTGAAAAAACTAAAATTCCTTTTATTTTTTATGTAATGTTGATTGTAGAGAGAGGGGCTATTGACATAGATTTGATTGTACTACAGAGACTTATAAGAATACATAAAATTATCATTTCTAAAGGATTATAGTAATGATTTATTGAAAAGGGGTCAAATAATAGTTCAAGGTGAACACAACTTTACCTCTTAAAAAATGTCATGCATATGATATTTTTGAGAGAGACACCTCATAGTATTTGAGTCCTTGCCTAGGTTTATGCTATAACTATAGATTATTTCTCATCTCTATGTAAAAATTCGCTATACGAAAGCTTCAATTGCATAGATCTTGTAGGTCAAGGGATTCTCTTAAAATACTTTCAATCGAACCTATTGCATTACAATGGTTGGTGAAGAAACTACCTTATTCTCACAAGATACAATTTTTTGGTTCCTAGTGCAAAGTAAGCTCTTGCAAGATAGTTAGAGAATACATAGTAAATAGATTTTTGTAGGATTGAGTAGTTTGATGTAGCTCTTATATTGATTGGGATCTGTAAAATTTGTTGTGTTTGATGTAGCTCTTATTTTGATTGGGATGTGTAAAGTTTGTTGTACTTACAAGGGAAAATAGATTTTAGAATAAGTTGTTCCAAAAAAATCATCAACCATTCAGTAACACCCCATCCACAATAATTCTTTAATTGAACATTTAAATTCTTGGGGGCCTTCAAAATGATATTTTAAGTCTTTTTGTGAAATAAACTTTGTTGCATTAGAAATGTTGGTGGTTATATTTAAAAAGTTTGATGCTCTTGTTTATCAACCATAAATGCATTGATATCATGAGGGAATTTATCACTACCCCTCATTGCTCCCAACATAATTATTAAAAATTCCACTCATGAATCTAAAGCCACAAATAAATAGTTGCATATTAATATTTGGTGGGGAAGTCTTCAAAATGGGCAATAATTATAGATTACTATGATTAGAAATAATGGAAACTTGCTTCTATTTGTATTGGAAGTTGTGTATTATTTCTTATTTATATGTGGTTGAGGATGAGAAGTTGTACACTTGTGCATATTATAAATTTTCAAAGTGTACTACCAAATGTGAAGAGAGCTACATACTATTATAATATGCATTCTTCATCAGTAATATATTAGATTGACTTAACTTATATGTAGAACTAGACTTTGATTATTATAATTTATATTTTTTATGAAATGATGAGTAGTACATATTTTATGTATTAATGGATAAATTATAATTTTTAATTTTAAAAATATTTAATGATAGTTTTATAGATAAGTAGGAGATATTTTTCACGATGAGTCAAATTGTGATATTGTTATTAGGAGTCAAATTGATATTTTGGTATTGCTACTCATAAAACATGGGTCAATGACTTTGGCTCAAAAAAACTGTACAGTTGAGTCCTTATGTCAATATCATGATATTTTTATATTCAACCAATAATGAGATTATGTTCAATTGATGGATCCATTTATAATAAATACCCTCCTAACTATTGGTATACACTCAACCTCCAAGTTTTCTCCCCTACTAATCCAATTGAAATATCCATTTTAGAAAATAAAAACTAATAAATCAACCCACGTCAAATCTTTCATGAAAATAAATCCAATACTATTTCACTCACAAATTCAAAATTTCAACTAGTTCCCTTCATTTAGATAATTGCAATGCTCTTTAGTACAACAAATTTACTTCCACTCAAATTCAGTTCATATTATAGAATAAAGAAATTTATAATAATTATATGTTGAATCTCTCTGATAATAAATTTGTCTCTTATCATTTAAATCAAATAGGATTAAATAATATACAAAAGAAGACAATCTCAAGTGGCTCCAATTCTATTTCTAGAGTTAGTTTAGGCTTTTTTCCATGTCCCAAAATTTGGCAACTATTTCTCCTCTAAGTAAACTTTTGTTTCTCGTATTCTAAAACTATTGATTTTAAATCCAACAAGATGTGGGAATTCAAGCCAAGGATTTTTCTAAAATGAAATTTTCTCAACAATAGAATTTCTTACCATTGGTTTTAGGAAAGTCTTGGGGCAATATCCCTCAAATATTCATTTAACAATATTAGGGTTGATGAATAGTTAGGCACAATAAGCTTCCACAAATCAAAACACAAGGCAATACACATAGAAATCAACTCATCAACCTTATTATAAAATATTAAATATATTACATCCAATGTCGATAGTAGGGTCTCCAATCTCCACCTTATTGCCATCCACTAAGTTTATGAGAGATACTCTTTCAAAAGACATCAGTTCCTATGAGAATAGTTTGGACATTTCTAGGGCTTGTTTTCTCTTACTCAACATGACTTGAAACAATAAATAATTTTATTTGAATTAAGGTTTTCAACTCAAAAGAAATATCTGATCTAGTTAAATGTTAAACAATTTGACTAATTGTGCAACACATTTTTAAGAACCGGGATTTCTACAAAAGAATCAAAAACTCTTTCTCAAGCATAAGAGAGTCCAAATTTTTATATGCCAATGAAAAAGCATTTCAAAATGAATCATTATTGGTATCTTGAATAAACCTTCATATTCAAATTTGGTTATAAGGACTTCAAACATACTTGGCTTCAACTATGAAAAATGATAACAAGATAACTTAGACACTAATTTAACTATTATCATGCATAAGAGTCAACACTCTACATTTTTTTTAATATGAAATTTCTTATTAGTCATTATCATCATGCTTGAATTTGTATAGTGGTTGAGAACTTTTTCTCTTGAAAGAGAGGTCATAAGTTTACATCGTGGAGGTAAGATATGTATGCTTTGTTTGTAACATAATTAGATGCATCCTACAAAGGGTGTGAGGTAGTCCTATATTATTATCACCATATATAGGCCAGAAACAGATGACTAACAGATGACTGATATTATAGACTATAAAAACTTCTTTCCTTTACTTTCCTTTACTTCCCTTTTCATATTTAAACATTTAATGCTATCCATCTCTTATAAGCTCATTAAATTCATTAGTGAGTATCAGCCATTAAAAGACCTTCTATTATTAGTTGTAAATTATTTGTAAATTAGTAATATCATAGACTATTAAAATATTTTTTTAATAAAGATTTTCAGTCCACGTGTCATACATGCATGCCGCTTCATTCTATAACTAGACTTAGGTTATTATGCGAGTGATGTCTTAAGTATGAGCCTTTCATTGGCCCTGTGAGATGACTTAACTACCAGACATTCTTTCGATCCCATAAGCCTTTAGTCAGTGTCACTTGTACGTATATCTCATACAGCATTTTGTTCTATTACACATCTGAATGTATCATTCTTATTTGTTCGCTGGTCCACACAATTGGGCAAGAGTAGCCCACTGATTTAAAACACGGTGAAAAGACACAAACTCCACATGGCAAGAATGTGCGGCCAAATTTCATTTGGTTGACCATATTACACATGCCAACTTTTAATTCATTATTTTTGCTCCTCTAATAAATACTTAGCTAACATTTGACTGCAATGAAAAAGAAAATTGTGTCCCCGTGAACTTGTGGACCCAATTAAGTACTATTTGGTCTCTATGAATGGAAGTATTCAGTATTCTTTTCTATAATAGCAAATGTTTTGGTTGATGATGGAGTAAGGAGAAAGATCCCACCAAACTTTAATCGAATCGATCTGCCCAATATTTCGTAATTAAAAATCCACCTCAACCTGGTCAAAAAGCTTTCGAAGACGGTGATAGCTAGTCTTGATACACAAGATCGATAACTCAAGTAAGTTTTAAACTGGGATTGAATCGAACACGCTTTACTATTATTAATGCATTTCCATTGTACGTAGCTGGCACCCTCTAAAATCGATTTAATAGGGGATATAAAATCCACCAATAGTTTTGACATATTTAGCGCATTTGCAGATAAGTCGGTGGGCTATACAGGAAGGGCTGGCGATCCAACTGGGCCAACTATCCTAAACAGCAATATATCGGCTGTTTCCGCGAGACCTGGTAAATTAGCTTGTGATTATAAATTTTTCATATAAATATAAAATGTATTTTTGAAAATGTGGAAAACATAATGAAATTTTAAGAAAATTTTAACATTGATTTTTATAATCTGCATTCCTTATGCTGTTCATCTAAAAAAAAATTGAAAAAAAAAATATTTTCAACATTTATAAAAAAATTTCAAAAAATATTCTTTGTTATTTATTACTTTTTATATGGAGATTAGGGAACGTGGGGACTCTAATGTTGGGTGACATCATCAGGCTGAACGAATTAAATGCAGTTAATATTCAAGCCTGATTGGATTAAGGTAGGGTTTTATGAAGGGGCCTTCTAAAAAATTTAAATGAATCTTGAAAATTTTAAGAATTATTTTAAGACAGGTGGGTGAATTTTATATTGAGGATTTAAAAATTAATTTCTAAAATTTGTAGTTGGTGGTCGGATGAATTTTGTTATTTAACATATTCAATTTATGTGAATAAATAAATAAAAAAATAATAATTCTAGCCCTTCGCCTTTTCTCCTATTTTTTGTTCAATGAGATCTCCTTATCTATAAAAATAGATTTTGAAGCTGGTCCATAAGACCTCACCATTAATATGTGCTAGTTAAGCCCAACTAGAATATTAGTATTACTATCTTTATTATAATTACCATTTCATCTATTGTTGTTGTTATTGCTATTAGTATTTCTATGATCTCCCTGATTATTTTTGTTATTGATATTCGTTGTCTCCATCATCCAAATTAAAATCTCAACCAACTCCTACTAAACTCTAACAAGATCATTGAGCATAGCCAACACCCTAAGATCTGATTCTTCATGTTTTCTATCCGTCATGTGACCTCCTCCTATTTTTGAACTAAAGAAATATCTTACCCTTTCTTTTCTACTCATTAAGTGATAAACTCCTTGTCTTCTAGATTCATTAAAATGTTCAGTCAGAGAATATACCACTATAATGCCACTATAATGTGTCCCTTGCCAAAATGCACTCAAATTTTTTCAACTTCCTTCTCATGCAGTGTGTAGGTTTTCAGAGAAATTGTTTGAAGGTTTTTTGTTTTATTTATGGATTTTCTTGCAAAAATATATACAATAAAATATAGAAATCGATTTGCTAAGCTAACTCAAATTTGGACAAATATCTGATCACTAAGATTTCAAACCGAGCAACAAGATAATTGAAATACAAAGGAGCAAATATATTAATCTGACCTGTATTCCCTGTAGCAGAGATAATTTCTTTATATGCATGTACAGGTCTGAAAATGCAATTTATATTCAAACAGCTCAGAGCTTCAGCAATGAATAGTGATAAGGATATACAATGTAGAGAATGGAAGCGTGCTTCTAGAAGACGTTGACCCAGCTATTAACTTATGAGCATTTTCACGCCAAGTTGAGGAGTGTATGCGCTGCCATCTCCAACCCACATTCATACCAAAACTATGGAATAATAATGATAGTTGTTACTCAAACTAATTCCCCACGCGTCCAACAATATATTATGCACCCCAGAATATCTCACGCCCTATTTCCAATGCCTTTCGACTAAGTAAGTTTTGGTAGCTAGTAAACAGCTCATTTCCAGCAATAAGAGGTTGTCTTGCTGCCGTCTATCCCTAAAACACTATAAAATATCATGGCAGTCTAGTGATTGGGTCAAACTCAAACCAATATAGAAACATCTAGTTTTTCTTTCCTTTCTCTCATCCATATCTTCACAGTTTATGATGAGGTTTACAACTAATCATTGAGTGATGCTCAATTCTAACCAGGGCTAAATCTCACCTCGCTTTGTTAATAAAACCTTCAGTGTCACTTAATGCCCATTTGTTTTATAATATTTGTCATACACTTTTATATCCTTCTAGACTAAAAATAATGAATTGTGTAAAGGACATTTTTTTTTCTTTTATGTAACTTAAAATGCGAATTTGCATCATTTATCTATTAGTAAGATTATAATTAAGCATTTTTTATCGGATTTTGAAAGGGGCTATATGTGGTGTGTCATTATATTGAAATATAGATTGTTCTAAATTCATCATGGAAGAACTAATCTTTTCAATTATACAATACCTTGAGAAAAGCTCGGTTGTCCACAAGTCTTAAGAACTTCTTGAATCAAGGGAAAATCTTAATCTTTGAAAACCTTTCCAATTCAACACAACTATGAAAACATCTTCAAAGATACATAGATGAGCTTCACAATTACATTTATCTAGGCTAGGTGTATGTAATTGTACAAGTTCGAAGACTTCATTCTTATTCATGTAGTCATAAGGATGTATTGATAGCCATAGACTCCAAGTACTCACACGTCTATACATAAATATATGAGCCATAGCAATTAGTGCTATTTAAAATATTTGACATCATCTTGCTTCTTGACAATTCACCCCTAAACTGATTTTTCAAATAGGTTGTTTTGTTGAAAAGTTTATTTTGATATACTTGTTGAATATGAGTGACAAGAAAATAGGGCACCTTTGAATATGGTAGGCCAACATCGATTCGGAATAACATAATAGAGATCATCGTAAGTGTTTTAAATATATAGAGAAAAATACACAATCTCAAGTGGCTCCACTTATATTTCTTGGATTGATTTATTCTATTGTTCATGTCCTCTATGTCTAAAATTTGGTAGCTATTCTTCCCTATAACTCGTGTTTCTCATATTCAATGACGAGGGCTTTCAAATTCAACAAGATGTGGGCATTAAAATTGAAGTCATGGAGCTTTCAAAATAAAATTTCTTTAACAATAAAATCACTTACCCTTGAAATTGGCCTTTCAAGAATTTTGTTGGGTTATTTATTTTAACAATTTGTTCAATAATATTAAGATCAATGAAGCAATCACACACAATAAGCTTTCCCCAAATCAAAGATGTAGATGTTACACATAAGAATCAACTCGGTAATCCTATCATAGAATTCTTTTAACAGAGTACCTCAATTGATGTCAATAATGGAATCCCAAATTTCTACCCTATTGTTATCCAATAAATGTATGAGGGCTCTTGGAAAATGTTTCATTCAAAAGACTTCAATTCCTAGAGAAATAGTTTATACATATTAGAACTTGTTTTCTTTTATTCAATAGGACTTGAGACTCTAAATAATAAGACGAATGAAGACCTCCAACTCAAATGAAAGAACGGATAGTTAAAGGTTAAACAATTTAGAAAACTAAACAAGTTCTTGTTTAAGAACTAGGAATTGTACAATAGAATTAAATACTCTTTTATCAAGCAAAAGAGAGCATTAATTTCCATATGCCAATGAAAATGCACTCCAAAATATGTTATAAAAATCGATTTCCAAATCTAGATAGATCATAAAGACTTCGAACATTCTTAACTTCAAATATGATAACAATAACAATTCATAAAGCTCTGTTTCATACATAAGAACCAACACTACACAATTTTTTTTTAATATGAAGTTTCGCACTGTCATCATAATTAAACAGTTAATACTATCAATCTCCTAGTTGTTCGTTAAATTCACAAGCGAGTTAAAAGCTTTTAAAAGAACCCCCGATATTAGTAGTAGATTATGTATGAGACCTTTCAATCCAGATGTTTTTCATACATCCATACCGCTTCATTCTATGATGGCTTTAGCATTAGCCATTCATTGGCCCACCAGGTCACTTTAACGACCACCTATCTTTCTCGTACGCATTCTTCGACCCCACAAGCCTTTTAATCTGTCTGCTTCCACATACAACATTTGTCCTTGTATTAGACGTCTCCATGGATCATTCTTATTCATTCTCAGGTCAACAATTGAGCAAATGTGGCCACTAATTTAAAGCACCGTGAAAAGACTTCTGAATATAAACAAACTCCTCAAGTTTCATTTTACGTGAGCAACTCAACTCTTAGGTCGACCTTACAGACATGCCAATATCTAGTTCATCATTTTTGGGTCCCCTAATAAGGTGGGATCGACAAAGTGAATAAAAATCCATCGTCCCAAGGGTGCAGGGCAACAGAATACGATGCACTAATACTTAGGGCACTCTATTAAAGTTGGTGCTCGGGTTGATCATTGCAACATTATCTCAGTCAAGAAAACTGGGTCAATGGTGGCCAGCGACTTGGGCTCATAATTAATATGGTCAAGCAAGAATTGAAGGGTCATAAGGGCTGCCAATTAGGGTCTTTATGTACTCATGCAATAACAAGACTAGCACGGTCAAAAGATCAGCGTACACGGTGGGGTTTAAAGTTTAGGTGCCAGGATTCAATTAACCAATTTTGGTCAAGGGCAATAAGGAATATATATTTTAAACTTTGAATATTAATAATGAGTGTATATATTAAATATATATTTTTTAAGAATTTATATAGGAGAAGAGTATTGATAGTTGAGTGTGTTTCAGTAGTTGTGTATTTCATGCACACCTATTCCTTCTATTATCATTTTTGAAGGACCTAGCAAAATGATGACTATAAGTCCTTTAATAAATTTCACATGTACTAATAGTCGATCATTTTTTAGGTTTTTTTGATTCATAATTAGTCCATTTGTGCATGACTACTAGGAAATTTCTACATAAGTGGTGACAATTTTGAGTGCACCATTATTGAGGCATCTTTAAGTGGGTATCAAGAAACAATTTGAAATGCCCACTTTTTTACCCTTTGATGCAAGTTAACAAATTCTACATGGAACATCATTAATGTTGGGATTATGGTGTCTCAACCTTAGACTGCTAACATGTTGAATTGTTTAATTAACTAATTTATCTTAAGTTGTTAACTTCCTAAGTCAGCGTTCACTTTGCGGCATCTCTTGGTGAGGCGGCATCCTACATGGCAAGTGATGAGACGATGCAGTTCTTATTTTATAGGAAGTTGGCACCCACTTGGAAGATATTAATTTTTGGAAAGATATTTTTATATATTTCCAATTTGATGTGGAAATTGATTTGGCAATTTCCTATGTTATCTAAAGAGTCTTGGTTTGCAATTTCTATTATGCATTGGATTTGTAATAGCAATTGCCATTTATGGCGGATTTCACTTTTGACAAGTGGTGTTAGGTAAGGAAGGTGTTTCATCTTGGTCATAGTAATTTCTATGTTGTACTTATAATGTGTTTGGAAAAATGACCGTTATGGATGAGATAGGTGATGTTATGTTAGAAGTTACTATGAGCAATATGTCATGGAATTAGTAAGTTGTTAACATTATGACAACTTACCTCTTAGGTGTTGAAAATGGTTTTAGAAACCATGGGTATGTACCTCTTGTGTCAATCTCTATATATGTTGTTGCCTTAGCAGATTTACACAAGAGATAGAAGAGGAGTTCATTTCAGAGGGTTATGCTTCCAAATATTCTCCAAGATGGAACAGGATGTAAATCTCCATTTAAAGGCTTAAATCTTGAAAATGTATTGTAACTTGTTGTTGAATAATACATTGGCTCGATGTTTTTGAGTGAGGGGTTTTTTTATCCAAAAGGGTTATCCCCACGTATATATGTTTTTTCTATTCTATCTCATTCTTCTAGTTTCACTATTCAAGAATATTAAATCTAGATATGTTGTAATGTTGCTGAAATTTCTTAGATGATCTATAAATTGCAATCACTTTCCTTTAAGGTTTTAATTGTTGGAAATCAGCTATGTTTGTTTCCACTTCTATGATATAGTTGTATGTGCATGTATTAGTTTATTGGAAACTATTGAAGAAATTATTAGATATTGGATGTGCATACTGATCTCATATGGCTTTTTGGGATTCTGTCATTTCCCTTTAATTTGGTGTTAGAGCTTAATTTTATGATTTGCTTGCTGCTTGCATGTGAGGATTCACAACTTATTTTTGGTTCGCAATATGTCTTCTATTATGATTTATTAGCTTGGAGAGCTTGAAGGAATTTGTTTACAAGGAATTGACTAATGATTAACCCTTTGATGAGTGAAATCCTTGTAATCGATTTAGTTTTTTAGTAGACAACAAGCACTTTTTGAAGGATGGTGAAGACAGAGAAAATAGAGTTGGTCATGTTGTCAAAATGATATTGATGTGGAGTTGGTCTACAAGTGGGCCTAGAGTTCATGTACTTCATTTTCTTTTTAGATGATTTGTAATACCCCCCTAACCCTAATATAAGTTTTGTGTTTTTGAAATAATTAAGATCCTTCGATGTTTTCTTACAGCTTAAGTTGTACATGATACTTGTTTGATCTATTCCTATAGTTGTTTATAATAATTTCATAAGCTAGTACTCAATGATTCTAATATCAGACATACTATCTAAAGGTATCATTTTTGTATGTATTTATCTCTGTGTATGTATTGAGTACCTTCAAGACCTTTATGAACATAGTTAGGATGTTATATGATATGTACTTGATAGATATATATAAGTGGTTATTTATATTTTCTTCTATTAAGGTTACTTTGGATGAATCTTGTATCTCACTTGATGATTTGATTATGTTGATTTATTATTAGTATTGATAAGAGACTAACACAATGCTTGAGATTCTAACCTTCGTTATGATGATGCCACATGCTTTGAGTGTATATATATACATGATGTATTTTCATGATTCAGGACGAAGTCGTAGTTACTCACATAGCTGAGGTCCACACGATGTATCGATCCCGATCATCTGTCTGCAATGTTTTCTTTTATATGTATATCCGTGCATATGTATTTCTTCTTTGTGATGCAGGCTTGCAGGTACCGGGCATCGACTTCACCTGGCTTCACAGGTCTGAGCATGCCCTCAAATCCTCGATGGTTTTTGTTATGGAGATAGTACTAAGGCCCCTACACGAGTCTTCCTTTGTCATTATTCCAATTTGGGAATATTAGGGTTCCTTCTTTGTCAGTCAACCTTTGGGTCAAAAACCCAGATCCAACGCACCCAGTTGGGCATGGTTGTAGTTAGTGCCTTGTGGCCACTTGAATTCATTTGGTTGTATGATTTGTTTACTCATTTTATTTATTTCTCCTTCTTGGTATGATTCTTAGTTAATCTTTCTATGTTGTGTTTCAGGAGTTTGGCTTGACTTTCCTTGTTGACTTTGGTTGACCTTGTTTGATCTTATGGTTTTCTCGATATGTTTCATAGTTGATTTTTATGGCCTCTTTTGATGATTAGATTTATTTTGAGGCATGTGATTTTATTCTACCTCAGTGTTATATCCTATAGTAATTATAAATAGGTAATAATATTGTGATCTATTACTTCATAATCTTATAGATTATAGTGTTTGGTATTTGGCATGTATCTATATAAATATATATATATATATATATATATATATATATATATATATATATATATATATATATATATATATATATATATATATATATATATATATAGAAATATATATATGGGTGCACACATATATGTATTTATATATATATATAATTTATATGTGATTATATGTTAATTATTGTAGATATTGTTGATGGTGTATATTTTGGGATTAATGTAAAGTATAATATTATTAATAATTAAATATTAAATAATGCGAGGTATATTATTCTCAATTGTTAATTATTAATAATGAGGATAGGTTATATATATAGATATTGATGTAATTAATGATGGCATATGCATATATGTTAGAATAATATTACATATGTGTATGAATGAATACAAATAATCTTTTATTGTATATTTGAGTAATATAGTTGTATGATATTAAGTTATTTTATAATACCCTTTAGTTAAGAGTTAGCTGGGAGTTGGTTACTTTTCCTCTCAACCTTTGGAAATCTATTTATATGCACTACTTTATCATTTGAAGAGAGGAGATTTTGGGGCTGAAGCATTGAGGAGAGGATGGCCTTACTTTTCATGGAGATTTTGGAGAGAAAACTTGGAGATGTGAGGGAGAGTTTGTAAGCATATGTCTTTAAAATTTTTTGGTTATCTTTGCTTTTGGGAGAGAGACATTTTTGTGAGAATTTCAGTAGTTGAGAGAGGGATTCTTTACTGTGGAATTATTTCTTTCTTTCATGGAGATTTCTGAAAGTGGATAGGGTTTGAAGGATGCATCTCAAGTTTGGAATTGTCTTCTCTTTTGTTTCCTTCCTTCTTTGATTTAACCTTCGTAGGACATGAGGTATGGATTGAATATTTTAGTTACTTTATGTCTCTGATAGATTATGGATCTATTTATATATTATCATTATTTATTATATCTGTACTTTTCATTTCTATGGTTATTTTAAAGTTTTGAGTTTTTGTTTGTAAGAATTGGCATGTGTTTTCCTAGGGTTTTTTAGCAACCCATTTTTGGAGATCTATTATTATAATAATTTAAATTGCATCTAGGATTTTACTAAATTGATTCACTAGAAGTAAAATTCACAGATCTCAAATGGGTATCTCTTTGATTTTATTTTTAGGGTCGAATTAATGCCTTATTTTTGACATTTTAGCAGACTATGCCTGTCCATTCTTGATTCTGAATTTTCTGTCAAATGTATTCGTATGCTACAGGCTGATATGATCATATAAAAGTTTGAATTTGATATCAGAGATTCTCCGAAGTCTTATATTTCATTTCCAATTGGTTTTGTGAATTTTAATTATGTTATGTGAAAATTACAACCGTTTTAGTGAAGGAAGGTCTGAACCCTAACTAGAATTTTCTGTTTTAAACCAGAAGTCATAACTTTCTTTCCCACCGTTGGATCTTCCTAAAAATCAAATTGAGAGTCCATAATTATGTTATCTAAATCTCAACCGAAGCGATTTCCTTTATTATTTGTTTTGTGGAAGATATGGATGACTTTTCTATGATGACTATTCTTTGCATTTAATCCTTGCTTGAAATAATTCAGTTTAAGAACATCATTAAGTTTTAAGGTTTCGTATGGTTACCAGAGGCTATTAGAATTTTTTTTGGTTAATTGGATCTATGTATACTCTGAATATGTTTATAATATCACTTGGATGTCTTCTTATATGTTTGGAACATTCTGAATGCCATATTGGGTTTAGGGTTGTCAAGTGGACTAGGGACAACATATGTTTTCCTAAACTCAATCAAATGTTGTTATGGAATTGATATGAATTCTTGATGATGAATATATTATGTTCTTATGATTTTTATATGTATGTTAGGGAACCTAAGTACACTAGGTGAGTGGCTCATAGTGAGGGGCCGGGGCCCTAGGTGGCTAGTACCAGGATAACCTACTATGAGTTATTTAATCAAGTGATAACCTAAATAAATGAATTGGGAATGGGAGATTATTGGAATGGGAAATTACACACTAATAAAGATTAACTGTGCCTCGCCCATGACCTTAGTGCTAGTAAAGACTAAGGATGGGAGTGGGAGAAGGTACCTATGCATAGGTACAACTCGATGACCTTGTCTGTACGAGAGGCATTCGGTTCCGCATGTCCCTACTTGGGGGCCGGGGCCAAGAGTGGCTAGTACCAGGACAACCCAAGGGGTGAGGGCTATGCGATGACACTCACCTAGCTTGTAGCTTAGAGTCTCTACCAAATTTGATCATGCCTCTGGTAGTCCTTGTGGTCTTCTTGTCTTTTCTTTTGTGTTGTGACTTTGGGGAAATTTTATCACCACCTTAGGAATTTCCTAGTTGTTACCTCTTGAATGGGCCTTTAGTTCTATCTCCTAGCTCGGGGGAGTGGGCCTATTGGTTCCACATGGTTGGGTGGTTAATATTTATATCAAGGTATTGATCGTGATTCTTTGGATGATCCTAGCACATATTCCTTTCCAGATCTACAGTTGAAGATTTCTTATTGGATATTTTAATATGTTGAGATGTACTTATGTATCTGTATTCATGTAATTTTAATCTCCTAAAAGGAGTCTTGTAGTATTGATGTAATCTCAATTCAAAGCAATGCTAAGGGAATGGGTAGTTCTAGGTAAAAGAAAGGGAAAAGAATGTGGGATATTGGACATGTTACTAGCATTAAAAGAAAGTGTTTATGTTATTTCTCCTATCCTCTTATGTTGTCCATATGTAAAGGAAATAATCTTAAATATAGTTATATATAATGATGTATCACAAAAATAATGTATTCTCTCTTGATGAAAGGATCCAAGGAAATTATTGAGAAATGATAGGTTAGTGATTGGAATTATTAACAATGAATGGTTATGAAACAATGCAATAAAATAGTAACTTGATTATAATGTTAATACTTGGTTCATGTTAATGAAGTACCTAGGATAATGCCTACCTTAATGAATATTAATCTCTTACCTAAATTATTAGAGAAAAGTGATATAAAGGATAGTAGATGTAGATGAAATCAATATGAATTTATGGAATGAGTTGATAAAAGGAATAATGATGTTGGATGATTAACCTATGTTTAATAAAAGAAATAAGTTAGGGACATTTAACTTGGTGCATTAAAATGAATGTAGATCTTTTAAGCTCATGATTCCGTGAATATCTTATGCATGTAAATGGTTTATATGATGTTGCTTTAGTAGTGACGTTAGGGAACCCGGGAGGACTTAAGTTGTATAAATCTTACATTTAAGTAGTAGAAAATTATTTCTTCTTTTAGAAATATGAAGTGTAATGATGAATATTATTCTAGTTAAAATTTAAAAAAAATAAAAAAATTCACTACTTGCATTTTATAGAGATTTTATGTCTTGTCCTCTTGGGTTGCCTGGCGGGGCGTTACATGATTGTACTTCCATGGCTTGGATTCATGTTCTTTGGATCTGAGGGGCTTATAGATTTTTGTTAAAAATTTATGGCGATCCTCATTTATGACAATCCATTATTCTGGGTTTAGTTGTTTGGTGTTTTTAGATGTTTTGGTAAAACCAAGAAGATGATTCCACTTTTCATGGAACTTTTACACTTAGCCGATTTCGTGAAAAATGATTTTACAAAATGGGGTCCGCTTTCAAAAAGTGGGGTGACATTATGCTTTGGGATCTCGAGCCCAAATTCAAACAGGATCCTACCAAGTATGGGACCCCGAACCACTTTTCCAAAATTGGGGCCTCGCTTAGAAACAAGGTCCCATTCTAAATGCCACCCCATTTCAAAATGGGGTGATGTTTGGAACGAGACCTTGTTTCTAAGTGGAGCCCCATTTTTTAAACCTTTTTTGTAAAAAAAATTATTAGTATTTTCTAATTTGTATGACGAATAATGAATTTGTATGTCAAATTTTTTTTACTTCTATTATAGAAAAGTGGAAAAAATAGGGTTTTTCATGTATTTGGTTTTTTCATATATTTATATTGTAGAAATTTAAAAAAAAAATGTTTTTTAATATATTTTATTGTAGAAATGTGAAAAAATAGTTTTTTCATGTATTTAGTTTTTGCATATATTTTTATTTTAGAAATGTAAAAAAAAAGGTTTTCCATGTATATAGATGTAATTTTTATTAATTTGTTCATGAAAATGTAAAAACTGTATGTATGTACACAAGATGAAACAATTTTTTTTTTTAAAATATAACATCCTAAAATACAAACCTTAAACTAGAAACTTGTTGAATAATAACTCTAAATAAATAACTCACAATCAAAACCCTAAACAAATAACTCAAAGTTGAAACTATGAACGGATAATTTTGAATATAGAAATGATAAACCAATAACTTACAATAAAAGTAGTATAGAAACTTAACACTATGAAATAAATTCCTATATAGGTCGATTGCACACAAAATAAACAAATAACATTTAGATTAGAAACCAAATTAAACCAACCATTAGATCTTAAGATAAAAAATTTATATCTTGGAGGTTCTAGAGGGTCTATATAGTTGAAATTATGTATGTGTCCTAAGACCATTTACAATTTTACAATTCATAATTACCATTCGTTGGGACCTATTATATATTTGAGGCCCCTTATGACCCATTTTAATGTATGCACCCCTTACTACCCCTTTAGGGAACATAATGTATTCTACAACCCTACCTTAGCATGCATTATATATCCTAGGACCATTAATGACTTATTAAGATGCATTGGCACCCCTTAATATGCATTAGGACCCCTTAGTACTCCTTAGGGTCCCTTAATATGCATTAGGACCACTTAGTACCCATTATGTATCATATGGGGTTTAAAAGGGTCCTAAGGGGTCTCAGGATACATTAATGAGTCCTGGGACCATTTAGGACCCCTTATGACCCTTTAACATTTCATAGGATCCCTTAGTACCCATTAGGAACCCTTAGGACCCACAATGTATTAGAAGGGGTCCTAGGACTCATTGATGGGTCCTATGACCCCTTGGACCCTTTCTAGTACACATTAAGATCCCTTATGATGCAAAATCTATCATAAGGGATCCTAATGGGTCATAGAACCATTTAGGACCATTATAACCACTTAGAATGCATTATGACCTCTTAGGACTATTTAGGATCCCTTAGTACTCATTAATGTTTCTTAGGATGGGTGTTAAGACTCATTATGTATCATAAGGGGTTCTTAGGGGTCATAGGATCCATTAATGAGTTATAGGACCATTAAGGACCTCTTAGGACTTAATAATGGGTTGTACGACCCCTTACTAGGCATTAGGACCCCTTAGGACCCATTATGTATGATAAGGGGTCCTAAGTGATCACAAGTCATAGGACCATTTGGAACCCCTTATGACCCATTAATATGTCCTAAGACCATTTAAAACCTCTTAGGACTCATTAATGGGACCTACGACCCCTTACTATGCATTAGGACCCCTTAGGACCCATTATTTATGATAAGGTGTCTTAAGTGATCCTAGAATCCATTGAGGGGTCATATGACCATTTAGCACCCCTTATAACCCATTAATGTGTCCTAAGACCATTTAAAACCTCTCAAGTTTCAATGACGGGTGTTATGACCCCTGAAAACCCATTACTGCCACTTAATACCCATTGGGTCCCCTTAGGTCTCATTACAACCCCTTAGAACACATTAATTGTTGTAGGACACACTATGGGGTTCTAAGTGATCCTAGTGTATCATAAGGGGTCCTAAGTGTTCCTAAGACCCCTTACAACCCATTACAAAAAAATAAGACCCATTAGGACACATTAGGTCCCATTACAACACCCTAGGACCCTGTAGAACTCATTACCTATTGTATGAAACCTTTTTTGTGAATCTATCATGGAAGAACAAATCTCCTCAATTATACAATACCTTTAGAAAGGCTTGGTTATCTACAACTCCAAGGAACTTATTGAAATCAAGGGGAATCTTAAATATTTCTAGACCTTACCAATTCAAGACTTGACAAATATGGAAAAATCTTCTAAGATACATAGATGAACCTCACAATCCTACTTATATAAGCAAGGGATTGATAGTTGTACAAGTTGAAAGGATTCATTGTTATTCATGTAGTGATAAGGATGTATTAACAATCAAAGATTCTAAGCACTAACAAATCTATATATAAATATATGTGGTATAGCAATTTGTACCATTAAAATATTTGACATCATCGTGCTTCTTAATAATCCACCCTTGAATTGATTTTCAAATAGGTTGTGTTTTTTAAGATATTATTTTAATATACACATTGAATGTGAGGGACATAAAACTAGGGAAACTTTAGGCATAGTGGAGTTAGTGCCAATTTGGGATAACTTAGTATTGCAAGGTGTTCACCCTTGGTCATCTTGTGATGTGAAGTGTAGTGCTTGGATTCATAACATGGCTTAACCACCTCCCATGTTCTATAAGTCTATTGGTTGCATTAGGCTTTAACAGGTCGATCTTTTGGTGCAACGAAAACCAACAATTGGTACTAGAGCCTAGGTCATGGGTTCAAATCCTGCACTTGCACTAGGGGATTGTTACAAGGTGTGCGCCCTTGGTCTCCTTATGATGTGTAATGTGACGCTTAGGTTTGCAACATGGCTTAACCACCTCCCGTGCTCTATAAGTATAGTAATTGTATCATACATTAATAGGTTGATCTTTTGGTGCAATGACAACTAACACATAGCACATATCAACATAGTTGTCTTTAAAATGTGGAGAAAAGACACAATATCAAGTGGCTTCACTTCTATTTCTAGAGTTGGTTTAGGTTTTTTCCATGTGTTGTATGTCAAAATTTTGGTAGTTGGACCATTTTTTCCAATAGCTAAACTTTTGTTTCTCATATTCTACAACTAGGGTCAATGACTTTTCAAGATAAAATTTCCTCAACAATCAAATCCCCTACCCTTGAAATTGGTTTTAGGAAAGTGTTGGTGTTATCTCTCTTAACAATTTGTTCAACAGTATTAGGATCAATAAAGAAATCACATACAATAAGCTTCTCGAAATTTACTCTCTAGACATTACACATAGGAGTCAACTCATTAACTATATCATATAATTTATTTAATAAAGTTCCTCCTTTGATGTCAATAATGGAATCCCAAGTTCCTTCCCTATTGTCATCCAATAAATTAATGAGACTTCTTGACTAATGGTTCATTTAAAAGATCTCAATTCCTATGGAAATATTTTAGACATTTTAGGACTTATTTTCTCTTATTCAATATGGCTTGAGACTTTAAATAACAAGGAAAATGAAAGCTTCCAACTCAAAAGAAATAGCTGGTAGTTAAAGGTTAAACAATTTTAAGCAATGTGTATTTAAGTACTAGGAATTCTACAATAGAATCAAAATCTCTTTTATCAAGAAGAGAGTATATATTTTTCATGTTCTAGTGAAAATATCGAGGGCTTTACTGATAGGGCAATATCCTCGTACGTGCGTTCATATTGGGGGATTTACAATGGGCCAAAAATAGGGCTATATATTGTCTATGTTAGGCAACCCGGGTATGTTTGGAGGGAGATGGGGGATGAAGAGGATTTATAGAGGAGAAGGGATGTGTGGGGTATTAGAGGGGGGTGACAAAGAAGGAGATTGGAGCAATATTTTTTGAAAATAGTGATACTTTTTACTATGCCATGAACATACGTGATATGACTCAGTTCACTAAGTTAAGCCCCTACATGGTGAAAATGCACTCCAAAAGGAATCATTACTAATATATTCAATAGACCTTCAAATCCAGATTTGGTCATAAGGACTTCGAACATATTTCACCTTAATTTTGACAAATGATAACAACAATAATTTAATCTCTAATTTATCTATTATCTATTATTGTGCATAAGAATCAAAACCACATTATTTTGAATATAAAGTTTCATATCTATGAGTATCATCGTATGTTTTTTTATTCTTTTAAATAGAGATCAGCCTTTAGGCTAAACCTCTTTAGCTAAGAGTCAAGGACTAAGAGGTATCCATTCTGCCAAAATCATTCGGGGGCACAATCCTGACCTTATTCGTTTTCAGCCTCATTCCTTTTAAATGTTATAGTCTTCAACTTCATTAGTAAACCAAAGACCCGTTAACAAAACATTTAATGCCATTAACCTTTTAATGAGTGAATAAAAGCTTAAAAAATAAGAAACCCCTAATATTAGTTGTGGATTATATGTGAGCCCTTTCAATCCGTGTGTCATACATCCATGCCGCTTCATTCTATAACATGTCTTGGGTTATTAAGCAAGTAATGGCTATCTTAATGGATTATTCTTTCGACCCCACAAGCCTTTCGTTAGTGTCATCTTCCACATATATCTCATACAACATTTGTCCTATTACACATCTCCATCTATCATTCTTATTTGTTCGATGGTCCACACAATTGAGCCCACTAATTTAGAGCACGGTGAAAAGACTCACTCATTAAAATATATAAACTTCACATGGCCAGAATGTGTGGCAAAATTCTCTAACCCTTTGGCTCACCATATCACACATGCCAATTTCCAACCCATCTAATGAAAAACTATCTAACAAATTTGACTGCAATCAAAAAGAAAATAGTATGCCCGTGAACCTATGGACCCAACTACTACTATTTGGTGTCTATGAATGGGATTTATATATTTTTTATACAAAAGAAAAGAAAATGTTTTGGTTGACATTTGGGCAAGGAGAAAAGATCCTATTCAGTTTGATCGAATCGTTTTGTTCAATATCTCGCTATCAAAAGTCTCTTCGACCTTCTCAGCCTGCTCAAAAGGCGTTTTAAGACGGTGATAACTAGTGTTACTACGTAAGGTCAATAAAAAGTACAGATTTAAACTGCGGTTGAACGCATTCGTGACCCCCACAATTGAATCTGCTTTATTCGTCATGCATTTTCATTATACGTAGCTGGCAGTGGCACCCTCTAAAATCGACTGATATGGGAAATAAAATCCACTATGGTACTGATATATTTACCGCACTCGCAAATTACGTCGGTGGAAAATATACAAAGAAGCCAGGTGGGCCAATCTCGGGCCAACTAATCTAAACAGCCTATACGAGAATATACTTTTCTTTATACCGTTTGTTTGCGTGAGACCTGGTCAACCGGTTTGTGATGGTTTTATTTAATGACGACGTGACGTCATCTGATTAAATGAATTAAAGCACTAATACATGTTTGTGGTGGGACCAATTAATACTAAACTGTTGTAGACTTTATCGTCGGCAACATTGTTCCTTAGCGACAACAACCTGTCTAGCGAATGGTCAACGAGGTACATTGTAATAGCCTATAGTCATTGGAAAGGAAAGTGGTTTAGTTTTTTCTAAATAAAAATATATTTATTTTTAAATTTAAAAAATAAGTTAAAAAAATTTAATAGCAATAGCGGTTATTAAAATCTATTAGAAAAAAAAATTGAAAGAAGTTGAGTATTCTAAAGAGTTTTGAAATTTTTCATCTTGATGTTTTTTTTAAATGAGCTGAAAATAGAAATTTAAACCTTACCTAAAAGAGGTTTAGGAGTACAAATAGAAATGGTGATCGAAATGTAAAATTCCACTTAAGATCAACTTGAATTAAGATTAGGGTTCAAATCAATGTTTCGTTATCATCAAGTCAAAAGTCAGTTTTGTCCTGTTTGCGATTCCATACGATATTTCCTGGAAGAGAATAACTCCTCGCCTTGCACTGCCGCGAATGAGCACCGTGGGATACAATTTGACCATCAACCAAGCCCGTCGAGTAAAATTTTGTCACATTGATTCTAAATTCGAGAGACCCGGCTCACTTCAAATTTCATGATTCATATAATACAAATCATTTAAAGATCAAATGTATTTATTGAACAGATAAATATCAGAAATACAATCATACGGCCAACAAATTTGACTTCTCGGGACGCGCAGTTCTTCAAAAAGTAAACTTTCCCCTGGCCTTTTTGGCCTTCACGTCTCAGTTCAGCCGAGCAATTGAGCAGAGAAAAAGATGCTGGTCTCCAAAATTAGTGTGGCTCTCGTTTTCTCAGTTCTTTGTTGTGCAACTGCCCAAGCAGAAACCACCGTCAATTTCAGTTTCCCGCCCTGGAATAACTCCATTACTGGCAATATCAAGCTCTTCTATGACGCCTACTTTGACGCCAATGGCGTCAATTCGATCGAGCTCACCACAACTGAAAACAACAAAACTTACAGCGCCGGCTGGGCGGTCTACAACACTTCAATTCCAATCTGGAACAGCTCTTCGGGCGCTGTTGTAAGTTTTAGCACGCATTTCCAATTCATCATTAAACCAGACGACAACAGTCTGGGCTCAGGAGGAGGCCTGGCTTTCTTCATGGCGCCGGTGGGATTCCAGGCGCCGGAGCTCTCCGCCGGGAAATATCTGGGTCTCGTCAACAACAACACCATGGGCAACTCAGCGAATCAGCTACTTGCCGTAGAATTCGACACGGATGAAAATTCCTTCGACCCCAACAACAACCATGTGGGAATCGATGTCAACACAGTGGTTTCTGAGGCAAATGCAACAGTAACGGACGGAAGTCTGAAAGACGGGAAAATTTGGGAAGCGTGGGTGGATTACGACGGGGAATCGAAGAAGTTTCAGGTATTTCTGTCGCATAACAGCACAAAATTAGCCGCTCCAATTTTGTCGCAGGGTTTAGATCTGGCGAAGATTCTTCCTGAGAATGCTATGATCGGTTTCTCGGCTTCGACTTCGTTGGGAACAAACAGCCATATCTTGCTCTCATGGAATTTCTCTTGTTCGGCCTCCTGGAACGCTACCTCCTTGGAAATCCAGGGTCCAGGAAATGGATCCCCGGAGAAAAATTCCAACAGAAAAGAAGCTTCCAAGATAATTATCATGGCGGTCGTCTTTCCATGCGTGGCTGTATTGTGTGCCCTAGGGTTTCTCGGCATCTGGCAGCGGCGGCGCATCAATGGGAGGGGATTTTCATCAACAATTGAGAACGAAAGCGAAATAGCACTGGACGAGCAGTTCTGTCAAGGCCCTAGGAAATTCACATTCTCCGAGCTCAGCGCCGCCACGAAAGGCTTCAGTGACGAAGAGAAGCTTGGGCAAGGAGGTTTCGGCTCTGTGTACAGAGGGGTTTTGCAGGAATCGAGGGAAATAGTTGCCGTGAAGCATATTTCTCAGGCATCGACACAGGGGAAAAAGGAATATGTTGCAGAGGTGAGCATAATCACCCGGCTAGGGCACCGTAACCTGGTGCAGCTTTTAGGCTGGTGTCATGAAAAGGGCAAATTCATTTTAGTCTATGAATTCATGACCAATGGAAGTCTCGACAAGCACATTTTTGGGGATTCCCCTGTTCTGGACTGGAATCTCAGATACAACATTGCGTGCGGCGTAGCCGCCGCCATTGTTTATCTTCATGAGGATTGGGACCAATGCATTCTGCACAGAGATGTGAAGTCAAGCAATGTGATGTTGGATTCCAATTTCAATGCCAAATTGGGGGATTTTGGGCTGGCCCGGCTTGTGGAGCGCGATATTGAGGTTACTTTTCATACCTCTGTGGTTGCAGGGACTTTGGGATATTTGGCCCCTGAATGTGTTTTGACAGGAAAATCGAGCCCCGAGTCTGATGTCTTCAGCTTTGGTGTCGTTGCTCTGGAAATAGCCTGTGGAAGGCGAGCTTTAGACCTGAGTCTAAGGGAGAATTATAAGATGAGGCTGATTGATTGGGTTTGGCATCTGTATGCTCAGGGTAGGGTTTTGGAAGCCGCGGCAGAGAGTCTCATGGGAGAATTCAATGATAGAGAAATGGAGAGATTGATGGTTGTGGGTCTGTGGTGTTCTAATCCAGATGCCAATGCCAGGCCTTCCATGAGAGAGGTAATCAAGGTTTTGAGACTCGAAGCTCCACTACCTTGTATTCCACTTAATATGCCTGTAGCTGTGTATGTGTCTGCCGATACCCTGCAACGCAGTGATGAGTTGTGTACCTCCACTTTGCATGGAAGTTGTTCGGCGTCCAGCTCAGGCACAGCCACGCTGCCTTCAGAAGAGTATTCCAGAGTCACAGTTTCCTCCAGGTAATTTGGCTTATTGTGTGATATTTCAGTCACTGAAATCTTCGGAATTTTTGTGGAGAATGTAACTGAACCTAGAGGACACCTTTTTGGGTCTTTAACAGGCCAGTAACCATGGAAGTTTGACAATATTTAAGCTAATGACCATATACAGCCAAAATCTGTAGAGTATTATGAGTATTTGTTGTAAATTTGAATGGTTCAAAATGAGTTACAGATCAGGTTTTGCTCAGAGCAAGGTTTTAATATCATAAGAGATAATGGCAGGTGCCATATCCATGTGCTTGTTAACAGCTTCTATTGACTACATTAATTAGGATCCTACCCTGGATGACTTTGGTAGACTGGATATCTCAAAGTCTTTAGCACTTAACTGAAGAGGTTGCAACTTTTTGAGACTAGAGTTGATAGTTCAATTTATCTTATACCAAAAGATGTTTCCATATTTTGAAACCGGCTGTATATAAAGATATTTTTTAAAACAATTTTTTTTTTCTAGTTTATATTGTGTGGCTCTTGGATGAAGAGGTTTCAGCTTATGTAGACTCGGATCAATGATTCAATTAATCTTTTACAAAAGGATGTCTCCTTGCTTTGAAACTCAGTTGTATATAAGGATATTTTTTAATAGAATAAATTTGTATTTAATTTATAGTTGAAATGGATATGTCACAATTTATGTTATTGTGTTATTTGAGCTGTGCAAATATAGTTTAGAAGAGGAAATAAGATTTATAGAGAAAGTTTGTGAGATGACGTTGTAACTTCCTCTTTTTTTTTTTGAAGTAAGATGGAGATGTATTAGCTGGTGAAAAAGAAACAAGTATAAAGATAGGAGACACATTTTAGTTCCGTTTAGCTATTATGTTTATCACTTCATCTTTTAGTTGAAATTATTCTTCTTTTAATCATGTCAACACTCAATCTTGTTTCTAATGATGTAATTTATTTTCATGTCTCAATATATGTACACAGATGCAAATAAAAGGTCATCTTACTATTGAATTGAAGAAATGTGTGTAGGTTGCTAAGAATTATGTGTTAAAAATGAAAGGTCACTCATGGAACATGATGAAGAGCCATAGAACCTGATAAATCATGTTTAGAGTGCTTCATCTTCTTTTGAATTCTTGGGGATTAATTTTTTTTTAAGATAGGTATTTGATCTCAGGGTAACTGCACAAAGATGGAGGACCAAAAATGGGGTATAAAATGTCATTTTTTTTTTCCTGAAATCAGCAAAGTCTGAACTTCGACGAGAAATTGAAGATAGTTAGACTCAAAATTTCAAAATGCGAAAAAATAAGAGTACATAGTACTTTAAATCTAGTTGCTAAACTACTAATTTATTTTGAAAATGGTGGAGATTAAGGCCATACAAAAGGGGGAGCACAAAAAGTGGTCTTGTTTTTTATGAAAAAAAATAATAGTGTTTGATGTGCTCCTCCTAAAATGTTAACTTTTTTTTTGAGTTTTTCTAATCGCTCCAATGAGAAGTTAGCAAACACCACGTAGTTTATCCTAGATTTTTCTCCTATTTTATTTTATAAATGTATGAAGTTTTACGAATTTCCAAAGTACACACATCTTGAAAATGTGAAATATGTGTGCTCCCCCTAGAAATCATTGAAAACTAATTGAAAATCAAAACTTATTTTTTAAAAGTGTGTAGAATAGAGTCTAATTTCTTAAAAATTAACTTTTTTCAAATTTTGACAAACGAGCCAAAATCTATGCCTAAATACTAGTCGTTAGTTTTTGACAAAAATCACATACTTACAAAAGAAATTAGAGATGAAAAACTTAACATAATCAGAATTTAAAATAAATATTATGGTTAGCTAGCTAATAGAGAGATCTAGGACATCGTGTTGTTTGATTTTATCGTTATTGAGCCACGTGTAAACCTAACGGGGCTAACAGGGAGCACACAGGAAAAAATGTGAATTTTTTGTATGTTTGCTAGAAAACATGTCTCAAACATGTTTGAATACTCCAACCCTTTGGGTTGTTGCCCAAGGCAAATCAAAGCCTTAGGCTTGGTGGATCCCAATGCAGTTAAAAGGGTGCATGCCAAATAGCACACACGCCCTATAGGGTGTACGCGCTATTTGGTGTGTGCTCTATGTGGCAATAAAAACATATGAAAAATATTCCAAGTAGTGCACACACCAAATAGCGTGCATGCCCCATAGGGTGTATGTGTTATTTGACGTGCACCCTATGTGGCAATAATAACATGTAAAAAATATTCTAAATGTGGCAATAAAAATCTAACAGGCCCTGCCAAGCCAATTTCAGCACGAGGAGCATACACAAAATGTAACATTTAAATATAAGTTACATTTTATGTATATACTCTTCCTTTCTTATAAGCATAAGGACCATACTTTTCCTTTCTTATACTTAAGTTACATTTTATGCATATACTATACTTTTAGGATGATTGAGAGTAGTTTTAGTTTCATAGGAGTTAAGATAAAGATTTTGGATTTTGAAGGTTTTTAGGAAATTTCAGACTTAGTCAAATTTCAAGAATCAACAAATTATCTTTAGCATTATTCCTAGTGGGACTATTGATTTTAACCTTAAGCCCTTGACCTATGCACGATCATTTGAGGATCGTTTCTCATTGTATTGTTTATGCTATGGTTAGTTTGGTAATTAACATTTATGTTTAACCATATTACGAGAGAGAGAGAGAGAGAGAGAGAGAGAGAGAGAGAGAGAGAGAGAGATCGTCATAAGACACACTCTAGGGTACTAAGTGGTTCTATTGTATCATATGAGGTCATAATTGGTCCTAAGTGGTTCTAGGATCTTGTAGGACCCATTATGACCCCTTAGGATACATTAGGACCCCTTATGACACATTAGGAGCCCTTAGGAAAAATTAGGACATATTAATCACTGTAGGACACACTAATGGGTTCTAATGTTTCCTAAGGGGTTTTAATGGGTCCTAAGTGGTCATAGGAACCCTTAGGATCCATTAAGACCCATTAGGACTTATTAGGACCCCTTAGAACACCTTAATAGTCGTAGGAAACACTTTAGAGTTCTAATGTGTCTTGACAGGTCCTACCCATTACAACCCCTTAGGACATATTAGGACTCGTTAGGACACATTAGCACCCTAGAGTGTGTAATACAACTAGTAATGTGTTCTAAGGGGTCCTAATGGGTCTTAATGGGTCGTAATGGGTCCTAAGGGTTCCTAGTACCAATTAGGACCCATTACGACCCCTTAGGACATATTAGGACACATTAGAACCTATTAGTGTGTCATATGTCCCTTAATGTGTTCTAAGGGGTATTAATGTGTTCAAATGGGTCCTAATGCATCCTAAGGGGTCATAATGGGTCCTAGAACCACTTAGGACCCATTATGATCCTTTATGATATATTAGAACCACTTAGAACCCATTAGTGTGTCCTACGATGGTTAATAAGTCAGGTAATGTGTCCTAAGGGATCTTAAAGGGTCTAGGAACCACTTTAGACCCATTATAACCCCTTATGATACATTAGCACCATTTAAAACCCAATAGGACACATTATGGCCCATTACAACCACTTAGTCCACCCATTACAACCCCTTTAGACACATTAGTGTGTCTTGTGATGGTTAATGGGTTCTAAGGGCTCCAAATGGGCTCTAATGTGTCCTAAGGGGTCGTAGAACCAATTAGGACACTTTAGAACCCCTTAAGACACATTAGGACCCATTAGGACACATTAGAACCCATTAGTGTGTCCTACGCCCCTTAATGTGTTCTAAGGGGTATTAATGGGTTCTAATGTGTCATAATGAGTCCTAATGAATCCTAGGGGGTCGTAATGGGCCATAAGGTGTCCTAGGACCACTTAAGACCCATTATGACCCCTTATGATATATTAGGACCCATTGGGACACAATAGTGTGTCTTATAACAAATAATATGTTCTAAGATGTCATAATGGGTTCTAATGTGTCCTAATGTGTCCTAAGACTTCATAATGGGTCATAAGGAGTCATAGGACCACTTGGGACCCATTACAACTCATTGTGACACATTACGGTCTGTTAGGACACATTAGAACCCTAAAGTGTGTCCTATGACGATTAATGTGTCATAAGGGATCCTAATGGGTCCTAATGTGTCTAAATGGGTCCTAATGGATTGTAATGGGTCCTAAGGATACCTAGGACCACTTAGGACCCATTAAAAACTCTTAGGAAATATTAGGACACATTAGAACCCATTAGTGTGCCCTACAATGATTAATATGTTGTAAGGGGTCCTAATGTGTCCTAATAGGTTCTAATGTGTCCTAAGGGGTTGTAATGGGTCATAACGGGTCCTAGAACCACTTAGGACCCATTATGACCCATTATGATAATTAGAACCACTTAGATCTCTCTCTCTCTCTCTCTCTCTCTCTCTCTCTCTCTCTCTCTCTCTCTCTCTCTCTCTCTCTCTCCTAACATGGTTAAACATACATTTCAATTACCAAAGTAGTTGGATAGGATAAACAATAAAATGAGAAATGATCCATAAATGATCATGCACAAGTCAAGGGCTTAAGGTTACAATCAATAGTCCACTAGGAATCATGCTAAAGACAATGTGTTGATTCCTGAAATTTGGCTAAGTCTGGAATTTCCTAAAAATCCTCAAAATCCAGAATCTTTCACCTAACTGCTATGAAGCTATAAAAACTCTCAAACATCGTGGAAGTATATACATAAAATGTAAATTAAGTATATGCAGCTTATACTTAAATGTTATATTTTATGTATGGACTTAGTGTTGGAATTGACCTGGCAGGGCTTGTTGGATTTTTATTGCCTCTCTCTCTCTCTCTCTCTCTCTCTCTCTCTCTCTCTCTCTCCATTTCATATTCTCAATATAGGGTGTACTCACTATAGTATGTACGCACTATAGGGCGTACACCCTATGTAAAACATGTTGCAAATTTGATATTGCACCAAATACAACTTTTTTCAACATTTTGAATTGCAAAGTGCATACACCCTATAGGGTGCACACACTATGGCTTTGATTTCCCAAGCCTTAGGCTTGGGCAATCTAAGCCATAGGGCGTACAACCTATTGCTTTTGGGGGACCAAAAAAATTTTGGCACCTTTTTTGTCCTCCATCTTTGTGCATATACCCCTCACAAAGAATTAATGAGATATCAAACATGGGAAGAGTTAGCCCTCGTCATTTTAAGTGCCATCTTTCTTGCTTTGCTAATTATCCTCAAAATCTTATTTTTCAAAACTCCTAAACACTCTTATAGGTCTCTTTAAGAGTATGACTTACTTATATTCACACTTTGGGTTAGAAGTGTTGTTAGTTTTAGATACTAAACATGAGAAGAGTTCCCCCATCTTGTCCTTCTAAATACCATCTTTCTTTATTTACTACCTATCCTCTAAATCTTAAATCTACCAAAAATCTATTTTAGTATCTTTGATCTTCTTTTGCAATATTGCATCATTTAAGTGTATGAATCATTCGTATTTGCACCCTAACATAATAATGAAGTTGTTAGCTTAATTAGATACCAAATATGAGAAGAGTTCTCCCATCTCCTCCTTCTAAGTACCATATTTCATGCTTTTCTAATTACACCTTTAAATCATATATATTAGAATCCTAACAATATCTTCTAGTCTCTTGGGTCTTCCTATGTAGTACTAAATCCTTTAAGAATGTGGTGTGCTTGTATTTGCATGTTAATTGGGAAATGAAGTTGTTATCTTAATGGAATAATGAATATGAGAAGAGTTCTCTCACTTTCTCCTTCTAAATACCATTTTTCTTACTTCACTAGTCACGTCCTTTAAATTTTATTTAACAAAATTTCTAAGCGCCTCTTATCATCTCTTTGGTCTTTTTTTTTTAATACTACATTCTCGAAGAGTATGGGTTGCTTGCATTTGTACTTTAACATGGAAATGAATTGGAATACCAAATGCGAGAAGAATTCACCTAGCTTCTCTTAAGTACAATATTTCTTGCATTGCTAATGTCCTTTATAATATTTATCAAAACTTCTAAGCATCTCTTATGCTCTCCTTGATATTTATTTGCAATGCTACATTCTTTGAGAATGTAATTTGTTTGTATTTGCTCTCTAATGTGGAAAAAATGTTGTTAGGATAATATAATATTTTGTTAACTTTAATTTAAAGTTATTTCAATATGAAATTATAATGAGATACAATACATATTAGTATTGATAAATCTAAAAGAAAATATAGGCCTATGTTTTGTTGCTACATATCTATAGGGTTTTTGTGTATATTTTAATTTATTAAGATTTAACTACATAGTTTTGAAATAATTATCATTAATTTATATTGAATTGCATAGTCTTGAGATAATCTTCACAAAATCTCATCTTTCATGACTACAAATGGTCCACTTCAATTGTCTTATATCTGAGAGTTTACATGTAAAGACAAAACATTAAAACCTTGAAAAAGTTAACATATTTCAACTTTGAATTTGTCCCATAGGCAAATTGACAAAACATTATAAACTACAAAACCTTCAACAAATATTATATATTATAAACCATTCATATAAAACTCCACAATCATTCATTTGCATATGTACCTTTCTATAAAATTAAAGATATCAAATCATACACAAACTCTCTTAACAAATTGGATAAGAGATGAAAATTGTCACATAAACAATCGAAGATCACCACAACGTGTCAACTATCCAAACAAATTCAACCTTATGACCTTTACTTTTCAAATATACAAATTGAACAGATTTATAATTATTAATCATGATATTATTTCATCCAACATCAAAATTATAACATTCCAACTTTTCAAAATTTACCCAAGAAATTTTTTTAACCTCACATCATATGATCCTCGTTATCACATAAATGGATCATTCTAGTCATGATACTTTTATAAAGTATGGACCTTTTGAAAATCATCATGCATAGATGATGGGATAATCACACCGTAAGTCTCCTCGTTCAATAATCGAAATCTTTGGGGATGCGCTTACGCGCAGGAGGGGTCCACTATCATACTTGCAAGCACTTAATTATTAAGTCAATAAAGCAACTACAAGTCAATGACGTTAAAAAAATGATGAAAAATACTAATCCAGCTACAAAACACATCAACACGTTATGTTATCCTGTAACGTTGGATGCGACAAATCAATGATTCCGAACCTTTAACCTTTTTTTAATTTATTTTTAAATATGTTGATTCCTTTGACTCATCTAATGCTTTTAGTGGCAACCATTTTCTGTTCGCATTTTATCAAAATAAAGTTTATAAAATAATAATGTATTAAAAAGTCTTATTCATCACAATATTGTATGGTTATTTGGTTTAGTGGTATAATCATGTTATAGACACCTAAATAGTGCTGAGTTCAAATCTTGACATACAAAGATACAAGTGGACTTTATATAAATAGTAGTTGAAAATAATTCTAATTATGAAATCAATTGTGCCTACAATATATATGAAGTAAAAATAATTTGGACACTCCGTTTATAACAAACTTTTCTCAGAATGCTACCTTAATGATTGAGGAGATCTTATAGATTTTGAAATACTAATAAAACTTTCTTTTTTAGCTTTAATTCTATAAATAAATATGTGAAAACTAAATTAATCTTTTCATAAAAAAATTATAATGAACACTTTTGACACTAAATATAACTTTATCACTATTAATTCATAAATAAACTAAAATAAAAGCTTGATAAAAATGTAAAGGACTTAAACTATAAATTTTAAAGTCTTATTCTAAGCCCAATTGTCACCTTTAGATTGAGTTAAAAGCTCATGCATAAAAGATGAAAGATGGAAGAGAATCTCTCTCCAAATTTTTTTTTGTTTCACCTAAAGGTTGATAGTTTCAAGATGGATTTGTGACAAGGAGATGATCTAAAGTGCTTAAATTGACAACATAATATTGCATTCCAAAAGTTCTTGAAAATAACCAATATAATGAGTTTTTTATAGACATGCAAGATAGAGGATAAAAATATAGATTTACTTGGGAGATCAATGGTGGAGCTTGATTGGGAGGATTTAATGCATTAGAAGCCTCCAAGTGATAACTTATGGTTGGTACACATGAGGAGTTTATAATCCAAAGAATGTTAAAGGCTAAGGTCTTTCTAGAGAAAGATTTTTTTATGAGGATCATATAGTCCTTTTAGAAGTTTTATGAGAGGATAGGGTTTTTTCAAAGAAAATAGAGGGACAAGATTTGAAAAGTCTTGTTTTGGAAATTTCAAGTCTCTTATTGGGAGACATGTTTAATCTTGAATCTTGAGCAAGATTCATTATGATTAAGTACAAATAATTGAATTTTAGTCAACTAATGTTTTGAGAATTTTTTTTGAATAAATAATGCTCTATTTATTTCTTTTCTTAGAATGAGAATTATTGAAATGATGAACTTCAATACACAAATGTTGATTTTTTTTTATCTAAGGTCAAGGAAATTGCACCATCTTAGAATTGCATCACTATGCAATTCCTCATTTAGCTTGGCCCCATTTTAGGATGTATGGGCTCTTGCATTATTTTTTAGTACTCCAACCTTGATTCTTCTTTCTATTTCGACATCCCCTCTTAAATTAGGACTAGTGGTCCAAATTTTGAGGTTTTTTGGTAGGACATAGTTAGCCCAGATGACTATCTATTGACACTAAGTCATCCTAGACAAAAATGTCCTCGAAGCTTACTTCAAATTTAAAACCAGGAGTTGGTCTTAATGATTGAGTAGGAAATTAAAACACCTGTAGACTCCCTTCAAGTTCTTAGGTCTAAAATTATTGTGAGGCGTATTAAGAATTGATGTAGGAGCATCCTGGGTGTAAGAGCAATCTTGCATCACCCAAAAATATTTTTGGTTTTGTTTTCAATAAGGGCTATCTTGTGCAGAGCTGCTATTTTTTTGGAAAGTTACTATTTTTAGTAAATTTTTTGTTCGGCCTCAAAATGGTCTATTTTCTTCTCTGGAGGTTCATCTTAGTCATATCAACCTGCCTGTGAAGTTTCACAGCTAGATCAAGTCTAGTTTTGAAGATATTGAAACTTTTCAATTTTGTAGAGCTCCTCGTGCCCTTTTTGAAATGGGGTTATAATAGTTAATCAGGTCAATGGGTGATGACTTATGGTCTTCGGAAGTTGGGTAACCTGGAAAATGATTTTCCTTCAAAATTTATGTTTGGGTTTCAAAAGTTATTTTGAGTCGACTTTGATGTAATAAATTGTAAAATAAAATAATTATAAGTTTGGTCAGCCTTGTTGGATAAAAATTATGGAACATTCCTAGGCGGTGGAAAATTGCCTATATAAGGAAGGCTGTAGTGTTGTCTTCGGCAATTCGGGACAGTTCTGGGTAGAGATCTGGGTATTGATTCGAGGCTTTGTCCCACAGAATATTGTAATGGAATGCCCATGAGGCTTTGCATATTGTAATTCTGAAAGTTTGTAATTCCACATTTGTGGAGATAATAAGAAGCCCATTTTTTGTTCTTGCATATTATTGTTGTTTCTCTATTTATGTTATGTGTTTGTGGTATTAAGGGGAGCACCCTTCATCAAGTGGTATCAGAGTAGGAGTTCCTAAGTGTGTAAACAGATCATTGACTGTGAGGCAGTTTGCACCAAGACCGTGGTTAGGGTTTCAGCGAGAAGCGCGAAAATGCCTCCACGAAGGGAACGTGGCGGAAGAGCTAGTGTTGTAACACCCGAGGTTAGGGCACTACAGAGACAAGTGCGAGCATTGCAAGAGGAGATTCACAGAGGAATGATTCTTAATATCAAAGATAAAAGCGAGGATGAAGCCGAAGAAGAAGATCAAGAAGGAGAAGTCAAAGTTATGAACCAGGAGGAAGAAAGACTTTTTCGAGCCATTTCTAAGATAGGAAAAAGACCTAAGATTGAGGTTCCTACATTTTCAGGAAATCTTAACCCAGAGGAGTTGATCGACTGGATCAATGAATGTGAAGAATATTTTGAGTATGAAGATATTGAGGATCCTGATAGGGTCAAATTCGTGAAGGCTAGACTGAAGGGTCATGCGAAGATCTGGTGGCAAGAGATTCAATTGGAGCGAAATAGAAGAGGGAAAGATAAAATCACAAGATGGGATCGGATGGTGGATAAATTGAAGTGACAGTTCATCCCTATTGATTATGAGCTTGACCTACTAAAGAAAATGCAAAGTTTGAAGCAAACGGGACAATCTGTTCAGGAGTATACAGAGGAGTTCTATCGAATCCTCATCAAAACAGGCCATGCAGAAGCTGATAAGGAGAAAGTTGCCCGTTAGCTTAATGGGTTGAGGCCGAGCATTCAGTAGGAGTTGAATCTGGTTCAAATGAACAATATTGAAGAGGCATACTAGTTTGCCCTAAAAGTAGAGGAAAAGCTGAACAAGAAGTTCGAGAGAAGAAAAAATGGAAGAGGTCACGGTGGACGATCTGGTGGATGGTCATATGGAGGCCGAAATGAAGATCCGAAAAAGAAGGATGAGGCCAGTAGTAGTCCAAATCAGAGAGGAAACAACTCCAATCGTTTTCAAGATTAGAACAATAGAGATCAGAGAGGAAGAGGAAGAGGACAAGGTTTAGAAAGAGGAGGTTTCCATAGAACATGTTTTCACTGTGGAGAAGAAGGTCACAGGATATTTGAATGTCCTCAACACCAAGGAAGGACGGATAGGAGAAATGAAGGCCAGGCTAGAGTGACACATGTAGATGAAGATGCCAGATCATCAAATTCTGAAGATGCTAAAAGAGGAGAAACGTTGATTAATAGAAGAGTCTTGCTAAGTGGTGAGAATGAACCTGAACAAAGGAGGAGCCTGTTTCGCACTAGATGCAAGTGTGAGGGTAAATGCTGTGATGTGATTATTGATAGTGGAAGCATTGACAATTTGGTGTCAGAAGAGATGGTGACAAAGTTGAAGCTCAAGAGATAGAAACACCCACATCCATATCAGATTGCCTGGGTGCAGGATGACCACAAGGTCATGGTCAGTGAACAGTGCCTAGTAAAGTTCAAGATCGGTGGGTACCAAGATGAGGTACTATGTGATATCATATCTATGGATGCATGTCATATGTTGTTGGGTAGATCATGGCAGTTTGACAGATGTGCTGTACACGATAGTCGTGCAAATACCTATTCCCTGACAAAGGATGGAGTGCGACATAAGCTAAAGCCATTGAAGGAGACCAAAGAAAAGGTATGTGGTAATGTAAGAATAACTTTTGTTGATGGAAGAAAATTCCTAGATGGTATGAGGCATGAGCATGTGTGTTTTTCTTTAATTCCAAAAGCTGGTAAAGAGGAAGTAAAGGATGTAGCTGTAGAGGTTGCAAATTTGTTGAATGAGTTCTAGGATATTGTATCTGATAATGTACCTAATGGATTACCACTGGTAAGGAAGATCAGTCATCAGATGGATTTGATTCTAGGAGCTAGTTTTCCAAACAAGGCAGGACACAAAATGCCACCGGCAGAAAGTGAAGAGTTGAACAGACAAGTACATGAGTTATTGTAGAAGGGGTTGATTCGGGAGAGCCTAAGTCCATATGCTGTACCAGCAGTATTAGCACCAAAGAAGAATGGAGGATGGAGGATGTGTACAGACTCCAAGAAAATAAATAAGATCACGATCAAGTACAGGTTTCCATTGCCACGAATGGATGATATTATGGATTGTTTGAGTGGAGCTATGTATTTCTCAAAGATAGATCTGAAGAGTGGATATCACAAGATTCGGATCAGAGAAGGAGATGAATGGAAGACTGCCTTCAAGACAAATGAAGGATTGTATGAGTGGTTAGTCATGCCTTTTGGGCTAACCAATGCACCAAGCACTTTCATGTGGCTCATGAACGAGGTTTTGAAAGAATTTCTAGGTAAGTTTTTCATTGTTTACCTACATGATATTTTGATCTTTAGCAAGACATTAGAGGAACATATGATGCATATTCATATGGTGTTTGAGAAGTTGAGAGATGAGAAATTGTTGATTAATTTGAAGAAGTGCAATTTTGTGAAGAAGGAATTAGTGTATTTGGGATTTGTAGTTTCAGTAGAAGGTCTAAAAATGGATCCAGAGAAAGTACAGGCTATCTTTGAATGGCCTACTCCAAGGAGTGCTACTAAGGTAAGATCTTTTCATGGTTTGACTAGTTTTTATAGAAAATTTATCAAAAATTTTAGCAGTGTTTGTGGACCCTTAACTGAAACAATGAGGGGGAATAGAAAAGAGTTCAAGTGGACCAATGGGGTGGATAAGAGTTTTAAACTGTTGAAATAAAAGGTTACAGAACAACTTATTTTAGCACTTCCTGATTTTAATAAGGTGTTTCAAGTAGACTGTGATGCTAGTAGTACTGCAATAGGAGCTGTTATGAGTCAATAAGGTAAACCTATTGCTTATTTCAGTGAGAAGTTGAATGATGCCAAGAGAAAATATTCTATTTATGATCAGGAATTTTATGTCATAGTTCAGGCATTGAAGAAGTGGAGACACTATCTGCTTCCTAAGGAGTTTGTTTTGTATACTGATCATCAAGCTTTGCAATATTTGAATAGTCAAGGAAAGTTGAATCAAAAGCATTTGAAATGGGTTGAGTTTTTGTAGAGTTACACATTTGTTTTGAAACACAGGAGTGGAAAGTCTAACAGGGTTGCAGATGCTCTTAGCAGAAGGCAACTATTGCTGATAGAAATGAAGATTGAAGTGGTTGGGTTCAAGGAACTCAAGAATTTGTATCCAAAGGATCCTGATTTTTATGAAGCATGGAAAGCTTGTAAAGAACCTATTACTCTAGACAGGACGAAGTGACTGGATTTCATCATTTAGGATGATATGCTATTCAGAGGGAGTCACTTGTGCATTCCAAGAAGTTCTATGAGGGAGAATCTCATCAAGGAGAAGCATAGCGAAGGATAGGCTGGACATTTTGGTCATGATAAAACCCTTGCTTTGGTTAGTGAGAATTATTATTTGCCACAGTTGCAACAAGATGTCAAAAATTTTGTACAAAGTTACAGAGTATGTCAGATGGCGAAAGGAGTGAAGCAGAATACAGGTTTGTATCAGCCATTACCTATACCAGAGAAGCCTTGGGAGGATATCAGTATGGACATTGTACTTAGTTTACCAAGGACACAGTGGGGACATGATTCAATTTTTGTGGTCATTGACAGATTTTCAAAGATGACACATTTTATTCCCTGCAAGAAGACTAATGATGCTATTCATGTAGCGGAATTATTTTTCAAAGAAGTTGTGAGACTACATGGTTTGCCAAAGAGTATAGTTTCAGATAGGGACAATAAGTTCGTTGGATATTTCTGGCGTACATTGTGGAAGAAGTTGAAGATAGATTTGAAGTTCAGTTCATCACATCATCCACAGACTGATGGACAGATAGAGGTGGTGAATAGGAGTTTGAGAAATTTGTTGAGATGTTTGGTTGGAGATAAGCCAATTGGATGGGATTTGATTTTACCATTGGCACAATTTGCATATAATAATTTTGTCAACAGGAGCATTGGTAAATCACCATTCCAGATTGTATATAGAAGTAGTCCCAGAAATGCATCTGAGTTGAGGAAGATAGATAAAGGAGAAATAAGTAGTGCTGAAGCTGAGGATTTTGCAGAACATTTGAAGAACATCCATGAGGAGGTGAGGAAGCATATTACCAAGATGAATGCGCAGTAGAAGGCTAAGGCAGATGAGAAAAGGAGGCATAAGAAATTTCAGGTTGGAGATCAAGTCATGGTTCATTTGTGGAAGGAGCAATTTCAAGTTGGTACATACAACAAGCTGAAAATAAAGAAGTTTGGGCCATGTAAGATACTAAAGAAGCATGATTCAGGAAATTCATATGAGGTAGAATTGCCTACTAAGCTGAATATTTCACCAGTGTTTAACATTTCAAATTTGACAGAGTATCATGAAGGAGGTGTTGAAGATGAGATCATAGCAGCACAGTGGAGTATTCCAGCAACTAGTTCAGATATCAAGAAGATTGAAGACATACTGGATAGTTGTGTTGGCAGAAGCACAAGAAACAGGACATATGAAGAATATTTGGTCAAGTGGAAAGGATGACCTATTGAAGATTCATCATGGCTGACAAAGCAGGAGGTTGACCGCCTTGGTTTTCCTCTTCACACCTGAGTCGTGATAGGGTCACTCCTCAAATTACGTCGGGTGTCTGATGTAGGAGCATCCTGGGTGTAAGAGTAATCTTGCATCACCCAAAAATATTTTTGGTTTTGTTTTCAATAAGGGCTAACTTGTGGAGAGCTGCTATTTTTTTGGAAAGTTACTAATTTTAGTAAGTTTTTTGTTTAGGCTCATAATGGTCTATTTTCTTCTCTGGAGGTTCATCTTAGTCATATCAGCCTGCCTGTAAAGTTTCATTGCTAGATCAAGTCTGGTTTTGAAGATATTGAAACTTTTCAATTTTGGAAATAGGGTACAGAAACTTTGAACTCAGTTTTGAAGGCTTTAGAGGCCTCGGATGAGGTCAAATTTTCAGCTGAATGAAGCTTGCTTGATTCAACTATTGTAGAGCTCCTCGTGCCATTTTTGAAATGGGGTTATAATAGACAATCGGGTCAATGGGTGATGACTTATGGTTTTCGAAAGTTGGGTCACCTGAAATGGCGGAAAATGATTTTCCTTCAAAATTTCTATTTGGGTTTCAAAAGTTATTTTGAGCCGACTTTGATGTAATAAATTATAAAATAAAATAATTCTAAGTTTGGTCGGCCTTGTTGGCTAAAAATTCTGGAACCTTCCCAGGCAGTGGAAAATTGCCTATATAAGGAAGGCTGTAGTGTTGTCTTAGGCAGTTCAGGATAGTTTTGGGTAGAGATCTGGGTATTGATTCGAGGCTTTGTCCTATAGAATATTGTAAGGGAATGCCCATGATGCTTTGCATATATTGTAATTCTAAAAGTTTGTAATTCCACATTTGTGGAGATAATAAGAAGCCCATTTTATGTTCTTGCATATTGTTGTTCTTTCTCTATTTCTGTTATGTGTTTGTGGTATTAAGGGGAGCACCTGTCATTAAGTGGTATCAGAGTAGGAGTTCCTGAGTGTGTAAATAGATCGCTGACTGTGAGGCAGTTTGCACTAGGACCGTGGTTAAGGTTTTAGCGAGAAGCGCGAAAATGCCTCCATGAAGGGAATGTGGCGGAAGAGCTGGTATTGTAACACCTGAGGTTAGGGCATTGGAGAGATAAGTGCGAGCATTGCAAGAGGAGATTCGTAGAGGAATGAATCTTAATGTCAGAGATGAAAGTGAGGATGAAGCCAAAGAAGAAGATCAAGAAGGAGAAGTCAAAGTTGTGAACCAGGAGGAAGAAAGACTTTTTCGAGCCATTTCTAAGATCAGAAAAAAACCTAAGATTGCGGTTCCTACATTTTCAGGAAATCTTAACCCAAAGGAGTTGATCGACTAGATCAATGAATGTGAAGAATATTTTAAGTATGAAGATATTGAGGATCCTAGTAGGGTCAAATTCGTGAAGGCCAGACTGAAGGGTCATGCGAAGATCTGGTGGCAAGAGATTCAATTAGAGTGAAATAGAAGAGGGAAAGATAAAATCACAAGATGGGATTAGATGGTGGATAAATTGAAGCGATAGTTCATCCCTGTTAATTATGAGCTTGACCTACTGAAGAAAATGTAAAGTTTGAAGCAAGTGGGATGATCTGTTCAGGAGTATACAGAGGAGTTCTATCGAATCCTCATCAAAACAGGCCATGCGGAAGCTGATAAGGAGAAAGTTTCCCATTACCTTAATAGGCTGAGGCTGAGCATTCAAGAGGAGCTGAATCTGATTTGAATGAACAATATTGAAGAGGCATACTAGTTTTCCCTAAAAGTAGAGGAAAAGATGAACAAGAAGTTTGAGAGCAGACAAAATGGAAGAGGTCACGGTGGATGATCTAGTGGACGGTCATATGGAGGCCAAAATGAAGATCTGAAAAAGAAGGATGAGGCCAGTAGCAGTCAAAATCAGAGAGGAAATAACTCCAATCATTTCCAAGATCAAAACAACAGAGATCAGAGAGGAAGATGAAGAGGACAAGGTTTAGGAAGAGGAGGTTTCCGTGGAACATGTTTTCACTGTGGAGAAGAAGGTCACAAGGCATTTGAATGTCCTCAATGCCAAGGAAGGAGGGATAGGAGGAATGAAGGCCAGGCCAGAGTGGCACATGTAGATGAAGATGCCAGATCATCAAATTTTGAAGATGCTGAAAGAGGAGAAACATTGATTAACATAAGAGTCTTGCTAAGTGGTGAGAATGAAATTGAACAAAGGAGGAGCCTGTTTCGCACTAGATGCAAGTGTGAGGGTAAATGCTGTGATGTGATTATTGATAGCAGAAGCGCTAACAATTTGGTGTCAGAAGAGATGGTGACAAAGTTGAAGCTCAAGAGATAGAAACACCCACATCCATATTGGATTGCTTGGGTGCAGGATGACCACAAGGTCATGGTCAGTGAATAGTACCTAGTAAAGTTCAAGATCGGTGGGTACCAAGATGAGGTACTATGTGATATCATATCTATGGATGCATATCATATGTTGTTGGTTAGACCGTGGTAGTTTGACAGATGTGTTGTACATGATGGTCGTGCGAATACCTATTCCTTGACAAAGGATGGAGTGCGACATAAGCTAAAGCCATTGAAGGAGATTGAAGAAAAGGTATGTGGTAATATGAGAATAAATTTTGTTGATGGAAGAAAATTTCTAGATGGTATGAGGCATAAACGTGTGTGTTTTTCTTTAATTACAAAAGTTGGTAAAGAGGAAGTAGAGGATGTTCCTGTAAAGGTTGCATATTTGTTGAATGAGTTCCAGGATATTGTATCTAATAATGTACTACCATTGGTAAGGAAGATCAATCATCAGATGGATTTGATTTCGGGAGCCAGTTTGCCAAAAAAGGCAGCACACCAAATGACACTGGCAGAAAGTGAAGAGTTGAACAGACAAGTACATGAGTTATTGCAGAAGGGGTTGATTCGGGAGAGCCTGAGTCCATGTGTTGTACCAGTAGTATTAGCACCAAAGAAGAATAGAGAATGGAGGATGTGTACAGACTCTAGGGCAATAAACAAGATCACAATCAAGTACAGGTTTCCATTGCCACGAATGGATGATATTATAGATTTTTTGAGTGGAGCTATGTATTTCTCAAAGATAGATCTGAAGAGTGGATAACACCAGATTTGGATCAGAGAAGGAGATGAATGGAAGACTAAATTCAAGGCAAAGGAAGGACTGCATGAGTGGTTAGGCATGCCTTTTGGGCTAACCAATGCACTGAGAACTTTCATGCGGCTCATGAACGAGGTTCTGAAAGAATTTCTAGGTAAGTTTGTCATTATTTACTTAAATGATATTTTGATCTTTAGCAAGACATTGGAGGAACATATGATGCACATTCGTATGGTGTTTGAGAAGATGAGAGATGAGAAATTGTTGATTAATTTGAATAAGTGCAGTTTTGTGAAGTAATTAGTGTATTTGGGATTTGTAGTTTTAGTAAAAGGTCTAAAAATGGATCCAGAGAAAGTACAGGCTATCTTTGAATGACCTACTCCAAGGAGTGCTACTGAGGTAAGATCTTTTCATGGTTTGGCTAGTTTTTATAAAAAGTTTATCATAAATTTTAGCAGTGTTTATGGACCTTTGATTGAAACAATGAGGGGAGATAGAAAAGAGTTCAAGTGGACTAATGAGGCGGATAAGAGTTTTAAACTGTTGAAACAAAAGGTTACAGAACAACCTATTTTAGCACTTCCTAATTTTAATAAGGTGTTTCAAGTAGACTATGATGCTAGTGGTGCTGCAATAGGAGCTATTGTGAGTCAAGAATGTAAACCTATTACTTATTTCAGTGAGAAGTTGAATTATGCCAAGAGAAAATATTCTATTTATGATCAAGAATTTTATGCTATAGTTCAGGCATTAACGAAGTGGAGACACTATCTGCTTCCTAAGGAGTTTGTTTTGTATACTGATCATCAAGCTTTGTAATATTTGAATAGTCAAGGAAAGTTGAATCACAGACATTTGAAATGGGTTGAGTTTTTGTAGAATTACACATTTGTTTTGAAACACAGGAGTGGAAAGTCTAACAGGATTGCAAATGCTCTTAGCAGAAGGCAGCTATTGCTGACAAAAATGCAGATTGAAGTGGTTGGGTTCAATGAACTGAAAAATTTGTATCCAGAGGATCCTGATTTTGTTGAAGCATGGAAAGCTTATAAAGAACCTCTTACTCTAGACAGGATGAAGTGGCTAGATTTCATCATTCAGGATGATATGCTATTCAGAGGGAGTCAGTTGTGCATTCCAAGAAGTTCTATGAGGGAGAATCTCATCAAGGAGAACCATATCGTAGGATTGGTTAGACATTTTGGTCATGATAAAACCCTTGATTTGGTTAGTGAGAATTATTATTGACCACAATTGTAGGAAGATGTCAAAAAGTTTGTACAGAGTTGTAGAGTATGTCAGATGGTGAAAAGAGTGAAGCAGAATATAGGTTTGTATCAGCCATTACCTGTACCAGAGAAGCCTTGGGAGGATATCAGTATGGACTTTGTTCTTGGTTTACCAATGACACAATGGGGATATGATTCAATTTTTGTGGTCATTGATAAATTTTCAAAGATGGCACATTTTATTCCATGCAAGAAGACTAATGATGCTATTCATGTAGCAGAATTATTTTTCAGAGAAGTGGTGAGACTACATGGTTTGCCAAAGAGTATAGTTTCAGATAGGGACACTAAGTTCGTTGGATATTTTTGGCGTACATTGTGGAAGAAGTTGAAGATAGATTTGAAGTTCAATTCATCACATCATCCACAGACTGATGGACAGATAGAGGTGGTAAATAAGAGTTTGGAAAATTTGTTGAGATGTTTGGTTGGAGATAAGCCAATAGGATGGGATTTGATTTTACCATAGGTAGAATTTGCATATAATAATTCTATCGATAGGAGCACTGGTAAATCACCATTCCAGATTGTATATGGAAGTAGTCCCAGAAATGCATTTGAGTTGATGAAGATAGATAAAGGAGAAATAAGTAGTGCTAAAGCTGAAGATTTTACAGAATATTTGAAGAACATCCATGAGGAGGTGAGGAAGCATATTACCAAAATGAGTGCGCAGTATAAGGCTAAGGTAGATGAGAAAAGGAGGCATAATGAATTTTAGGTTGGAGATGAAGTTATGGTTCATTTGTGGAAGGAGCGATTTCTAGTTGGTACATACAACAAGCTAAAAATGAAGAAGTTTGGACCATGTAAGATACTAAAGAAGCATGACTCAGGAAATGCATATGAGGTATAATTGCCTACTGAGCTGAATATTTCACCAGTGTTTAACATTTTAGATTTGACAGAGTATCATGAAGGAGGTGTTGAAGATGAGATCACACAGTGGAGTATTCTAGCAACTAGTTCAAATATCAAGAAGATTGAAGATATACTGGATAGTCATATTCGCAGAAGCACAAAGAACATGACATATGAGGAATATCTGGTCAAGTGGAAAGGATGACCTGTTGAAGATTCATCATGGCTGACAAAGTAAGAGTTTGACCGCCTTGGTTTTCCTCTTCACACTTGAGTCATGACAGGGTCACTCCTCAAATTACCCTGGGTGTCTGATGCAGGAGCATCCTGGGTGTAAGAGCAATCTTGCATCACCCAAAAATATTTCTGGTTTTGTTTTCAATAAGGGCTATCTTGTGCAGAGCTGCTATTTTTTTGGAAAGTTACTATTTTTAGTAAGTTTTCTATTCAGGCTCAAAATGGTCTATTTTCTTCTTTGGAGGTTCATCTTAGTCATATTAGTCTGCTTGTAAAATTTCAGTGCTAGATCAAGTTTGGTTTTGAAGATATTGAAACTTTTTGGTTTTGGAAATAGGGTACAGAAACTTTGAACTCCATTTTGAAGGCTTTAGAGGCCCCAAATGAGGTCAAATTTTTGGCTAAATGAAGCTTGCTTGATTGAGACATTGTAGAGCTCCTTGTGCCCTTTCTAAAATGGGGTTATAATAGTCAATCGAGTCAACGGGTGATGACTTATGGTCTTCGAAAGTTGGGTCACCTAAAATGGCGGAAAATGATTTTCCTTCAAAATTTTTTGTTTGGGTTTCAAAAGTTATTTTGAGCTGACTCTGATGTAATAAATTGTAAAATAAAATAATTCTAAGTTTGGTCGGCCTTGTTGGCTAAACATTCTAGAACCTTCCTAGGCGGTGGAAAATTGCCTAGATAAGGAAGGCTGTAGTGTTGTCTTAGGCAGTTTGGCACAGTTCTGGGTAGAGATCTAGGTATTAATTCGAGGCTTTGTCCTATAGAATATTGTAAGGGAATGCCCATGAGGCTTTGCATACTGTAATTTTGAAAGTTTGTAATTCCACATTTGTGGAGATAATAAGAAGCCCATTTTCTATTCTTGCATATTGTTGTTGTTTCTCTATTTCTGTTATGTGTTTGTGGTATTAAGGGGAGCACCCTTCATTAAGTGGTATCAGAGTAGGAGTTCCTAAGTGTGTAAATAGATCACCAACTATGAGGTAGTTTGCACTAGGACCATGGTTAGGGTTTCAGCGAGAAGAGTGAAAATGCCTCCACGAAGGGGATGTGGTGGAAGATCTGGTGTTGTAACACCCGAGGTTAGGGCACTGCAGAGACAAGTGCGAACATTGGAAGAGGAAACTCACAGAGGAATAATCTTAATGTCAGAGATGAAAGTGAGGATGAAGCTGAAGAAGAAGATCAAGAAGGAGAAGTCAAAGTTGTGAACCAGGAGGAAGAAAGACTTTTTCGAGCCATTTCTAAGATCAAGAAAAGACCTAAGATTGAGTTTCGTACATTTTCAGGAAATCTTAACCTAGAGGATTTGATCAACTGAATTAATGAATGTGAAGAATATTTTGAGTATGAAGATATTGAGGATCCTGATAGGGTCAAATTCGCGAAGGCCAGACTGAAGGGTCATGCGAAGATCTGGTGGCAAGAGCTTCAATTGGAGTGAAATAGAAGAGGGAAAGATAAAATCATAAGATGGGATCAGATGGTGGATAAATTGAAGCGATAGTTCATCCTTGTTGATTATGAGCTTGACCTACTGAAGAAAATGCAAAGTTTGAAGCAAGCAGGATGATCTGTTCAGGAGTATACAGAGGAGTTCTATCGAATCCTCATCAGAATAGGCCATGCAGAAGCTGATAAGGAGAAAGTTTCTCGTTACCTTAATGGGTTGAGGCCGAGCATTCAGGAGGTGCTGAATCTGGTTCGAATGAATAGTATTGAAGAGGCATACTAGTTTTTCCTAAAAGTAGAGGAAAAGATGAACAAGAAGTTCGAGAGCAGACAAAATGGAAAAGGTCACATTGGATGATCTGGTGGGCAATCATATGGAGGCTGAAATAAAGATCCAAAAAAGAAGGATGAGGATAGTAGCAGTCAAAATCAGAGAGGAAATAACTCCAATCATTTCCAAGATCAGAACAATAGAGATCAGAGAGGAAGAGGACAAGGTTTAGGAAGAGGAGGTTTTCGTGGAACATGTTTTCACTGTGGAGAAGAAGGTCACAGGGCATTTGAATGTCCTCAACGCCAAGGAAGGATGGATTGGAGGATTGAAGGCCAGGCTAGAGTGGCACATGTAGATGAAGATGTCAGATCATCAAATTCTAAAGATGATGAAAGAGGAGAAATATTGATTAACATAAGAGTCTTGCTGAGTGGTGAGAATGAACCTGAACAAAGGAGGAGCCTGTTTTGCACTAGATGCAAGTGTGAGGGTAAATGCTGTGATGTGATTATTGATAGCAGAAGCACTGAAAATTTGGTGTCAGAAGAGATGGTGAAAAAGTTGAAGCTCAAGAGATAGAAACACCCACATCCATATCAGATTGCCTAGGTGTAGGATGACCACAAGGTCATGGTCAGTGAACAGTACCTAGTAAAGTTCAAGATTGGCAGGTACCAAGATGAGGTACTATATGATATCATATCTATGGATGCATGTCATATGTTGTTGGGTAGACCATGGTAGTTTGATAGATGTGCTGTACATGATGGTCATGCGAATACCTATTCCCTAACAAAGGATGAAGTGTGACATAAACTAAAGCCATTGAAAGAGACCGAAGAAAAGGTATGTGGTTGTATGCAAATTAGATGTCTAATAACTAGAGATGATAAATTAACTATTTAAAGCTAATAAATCAATTTAATGCAACACAATGAAGGATACAAAGTAACTATAAAATGATGAAACTAAATTATTTACCTTCACCTACCGTGCAACTTGTCTCCATTGTCGTCCTATCCTTGATTTGTTGTAGAGGTTGAGGTCTCAAATTTTCAAATGAAGCCTTCTCCCAAGATGCTACCAAAGTGTGGAGATTTTATGAAATGAGTGCACAATAGCTGATGTAATCTAATGGATGGAATGCAAATGAAATGATGATAATATGAATTGATTGCTCTTAGAATGCTTGAATGCCTATTACAAAAATACCTATTATCTCACAAAGGGGAAATGTGGCTCCTTTTATAGAGTTTTGGAGGATCTAGGCCTAGGTGGCACAATCCTATGGTTGAGAATGAAAGGTGGAAGATCCTAGGGCTAGGATTGACTTGGTTGAAGGAGTTGAGAGAAAGGGGGATTTAGTCAAAATGTGAGAGGAAGAATAGGGATGATGTTCCTCTCACGTTGACATGGAGGAGAGCAAGGTGGAAGGGAAAGACACATGTCAAATGTCTCTTAAAGACTTAAGAGAGAAAGAGGGAGAGACCTTTTCCTCATGAGGACTCTTTGTACAAGTGTCCCATGAGTCACCTTTGACCCTTAGAGGTTTCTTGAGAAGCCCCTTAGGAATAGGGAATGTCTCTTGACTTGGTTGTTGAGAGGACATGTGGTTATAAGACCAAGTTCTATAAGGCCACATAGCCCTTAAGAATAGGACATGTGTGGGTGAGGATAATTACTAATAAATAATTAATAACAATTATTTATTTTAGCCAAGATGATGTGTCAAGTGAGTGGATAGATGAGGTGGAATAGGAGTCTTAGTCATATTTAGGTGATTGTATATTTATTTAAAACACTTTAATAAGACTAATTAGAAGACTTAAGATAAAGGAATAGACTATAGATGAGGTGAAATAATGTGCTGGTCACATTGTTTCAAAGAAAATTCAAGCATTTTTGCCTCTGCCCTAGACAATGTTTTAGATGACCTATGCAAAAAATGTATGCAAATTAGATGTCTAATAACTAGAGATGATAAATTAAAAAATCAAAAAATTAAAAGAAAACTGTAATAAAAGCATGTGGTGAAAACTTGGAAACAGGCGCCATGTGTATCACGTTAGCTCCTTTATCTATTAGGATTCTTCTAGTGTGTCCATTCATTGTATATATCCACAATAAAATGGCTAGTTAGTCCCCATACTTGCCATGTATATATCATAATAAAATGGCCAGTTCATACACCATCCATTGTATCTACCCATAATAAAATTCCATCATAGCTTGATCATTTGTCATGGTCTTCATCCTAGTCTTATTGCGTCTTTCTTCATCCATAATAAGTCAGTCCATCACCTAGCTGGGGGCATGTCCTTGACCTAGTTCAAGAAGTGGATCTATGATAGTCATGACTCTTAGAGGACACAATGAAGTGATTTTCACTGGACAAAGCAAACGCAATCAAACGTTCTTTCATAATGATATCTTTATGATGAATCAAAATCTGTAATCTATCCTTCAAAACATGACTGTTTATCTATAGAATCTTGACTATACATCATCACTTGAACTAATCACTATATCTTACACTATCTTTTTGGCAAAAGAAATGTATATTCATGACAGGCATGTTAGAATGATTTGTTGTAAATTATGCATTCATATCTGGATTTCATTGTTATCATGTTTCCTATGCTATTCCATGATATCTTTGACATGAGTTTGAAACTCTAAAATGTCATTGATTAGGATAGCCATGATGGGGCATGGTATTTTCTTTGGTTGTTGTCTATGGGATATTTCCCCATGAAATCGAAGGAACAAATAATTGGGGTGTCTCCACATAAGTTCCTTCATTCATTTAATAGTATTAACAACATCCAAATCATGTTGTTCTACATATGCTATTTATGATGATACGCAAGCACATACCTCGACTCCAAATATTTGTTCCCTGATGAAGGAGGGAATATTCCTTGTCTCTTATGCAAATGAAACTCAGGTCATCTCAGTTCAATTATACCTAGATGCTTGTCAAGTTCGCAATATTAAACTCCATGCAAGAAGTGCTCAGGTCATCCTGGTTTAATTATACCATGATGCTTGCATTTTCTTGCAACATAAAAAGCTCAATGATGGAACTTAAGTTCCAGTTATTATGAAGTTCTAAGCTGTTACCTAAAGTTGTGGAGATACATTAATTTCATATTGCATTTCATTTAAACATTTCATAACTTACATATCAGTGCTCCTTTTATAGAGATTTGTAGGTTACCTTTCTTATTAGGTTTTCTGTTCTCTTAGTCTATTCTTCTTGTGTTAGATACATTGTTATTTAAGTTAAGGACATTTGGACAACCAAAAATATTAAGACTTTTTACATTTAACATTTTTCACGTAATCATTTAGAGACATATGTTATCTTCATTAGGAGTGTTCATTTGTATATGCTTTAATCATTTATTATAGCAATCATTTCATCTCATTTTATCATGTTATCAGTTCTTATATTCAATCATCTTACGGATATTATCCATTATTACATTATATATATCATTCATTTATTATACATTATATGCATTTTACATCATTTATTTACTATCCATTATATGTGTTTCCAATCATCAGTTATATCGTTCATTCAGTATCCATTCCTTATACATTGTCCACATTGTTCATCACATTATTGCATTGCTAATTACATAGCATTAGTAAAATCATTTAAGACATGCATTTATATCACCATCATATGATTATTAACCGTTATGCATTACAAAGAAAGTAAATAGGGTATACATCATTCTAAAACACCCAATCTATGCATATTAAAGTAAATCATCACATCCTGCATATGTCAGTACGCACATCTATATAAATCATCAAAGAAAATCATGATAGAACTGCATCACTATAAATATAGAATCTATCATATAGCATCCATCATATAAAGTCCATAAAACAACAAACATGTCCAAATGTCCAATGATATAAATCAATAACAATGTGACCATAGTCAGTGTCTGTCAAGTCAAAATATAATGATACAATGAACAATAATGGTACAACAGTGTATACAATACTCTCTCAACATCTATGAACCACTGCCTCCAAAATCTGTTTGCTGTTGTCTACAAAATGCAATGTGGCCCTGTGCTGCTGAACTCCCTGATGCTGAGGATCCACCTTGATCTCCTGAACCTATCAGTGCTCTAAGAGGGCATGATGATACACCCTCTCCACTAGCTGGTGCCCCTCTATCATGAACTACCCTCCTGATAGCCACTGAGCTCTCCCTATAACTCTCGATCCACTGATCCCTTGGGATCGCCTGTTTGTATGCCTCTCACCAGTAAGATATCTCCTTCTCAACATGTATCATGGCTCTGATGCTATCTCCATGAGGACCCAACTCCTCTGTGCATTGCAGCTCATCTAGTAGCATCTTTGACTCCCCGAGTCTCTCAAGCACTCCATCTCGCTCATGTCTCAATACTCTCATCTATCTATCCATCCTCTCAATCTATTTCTCTAGACCTGAAACCCGGTCTTCCTGCACCTGTGTAATTGCTAGTCAGACTAGCAGTGTATCAATATCTAGCTCCTCCTCAGTAGCATCTCTCTAAAAATAGGGATCCTGTCCCCCGATATCCATGTTTTCTTGCTCATTCGGTGCCTATACATTCACCATCTCAGCATCTAGCTCATCCTGTACATCATCATGAACCTGGCCACCCTATACAACACCACCCTGTGCCAATAAGATGTCTACCTCATCCTATGCGACTGGTCCCTATACTGGGGCAACTAGGATCTGCACTTGAACGATTGGTACCTGTAATGGAGCTCCTGCAAGTGGTTGTGTTGGCTGTGCTAGAGGCTATCTCCATCCCTGCTAGCTGGGGGAGGCATCAATCCCCTCTATCTCACTCCACCTCCTCTTATCCGTGGTCCTACCCTGTCCCCTCTCCCTCCATCTCCACCATCTCCTCCTCCATCTCCTCCATCATCACCGCCACCTCATCTCCCTCACCCATGTCTATCTCTCCCTCAAAGTCTCCCCTATTGTCTCTCTGTAGGATCTCTCTCTCGAGGCCTAGCTGCTGGATTTGTAATCCGTGGTACAGGAAAATCTCTCAAGAACTGCTCAAGATTTGCAGTCATCCCAGGGTCTACCACTGTCTATCTCATGGTCCATGCCTGAAATGGCATGCCCAAAAACTCTTGTCAGGCCATATCAAATGATGCCATGCATCCCCAGTCCCATCTCTCTTGGTGTGTATGAGCATGCTCTGTCACTCTCTACGACATGCCCTGGACTTTGCCAAACTGGCGTAGAACCCAGTTGACCAACTGTCTCTCCAAAATAAAGGGCATTTTCCCTATCAACCACCATGACTCAAAACAAAAACCTAGCTACCACTCATCATCCCACGGGTCACAACCTAAGTACGGTCTCCATGTCACTGTATCTAAAGTATCCAATGTATACCACCAGAACTCTAAATGGCCCAATTTTGCCTGGGACAAAACTGAGGAATATAAATGAATGTAGGGCTACCCTGCACCTTGAAATCTAATGTCCACTAGTCACGTCATTGTGATGTGCTCCCATGCCCAAATATGGAGCATTGTCACACCTACCAATAGCAATGCACCCCCATGGTACACCACCTAATGCATATTAGGATAAAGATGTGCTAATAAACACACCCCCCAAGCAAATCAGGTCCCCTTTGTCATTCACTGTAATGTGCAGACCCATCCAACTGCAAATCTATGTGACCTCTAATTAGGGCATATAAATCTCCCAATCGCTCCTGCTAGCACTACTAGATGAGGGTCATATAGATCAACTGTGTCCTCCCAGCTAATCTCTCCATCCTCTATATTATCATCACTGAAGATAGCTCTGCACTCTGTGACTCCGCTGTGCCGATCATACTGAACCAGCTCACCTATGATGGGAAGCTAGAGGATGCGATATACATCCTCTAGTGTGACTATCATCTCCCCTATTAGAAGATGGAAGGTACTCATCTCTAAGTGCCATCGCTCTACTAATGCTGTCATCATGCTTGGATTTGGGTGAACTGGTAGGTGACTTGATCCTACTTTGTGATTTCATGATTCGATGCATGTTAGAGTAGACTTGTAGCATGTTTAGGGTGAATTAAATGATAGATTAGGGTAGAATTTTTTTTTGTTTTTAGGCGAAGAATGAATGCACAGTTTCGGCGCATCAATGCATAGAAACAATCAATGTTTGCTTAGAAAATCAAAAACTTCTGCGCATTCGTGTAGGAAAAATGTGCATTCCTACTAGGAGAAATTTAGCGCTACGCAAGTATGTAAAAAAAGTGTTCATATATGAAAATCTACGCTTTCATACAGAATTGTTGCACAAATGTGGAGGAAAACTGCGCATTCGTAAAAACCTTCACAAATGTGAAAGAAAGTTGTGCATGCATGTTTCAATGTTGTGCATGTGTTTTAGGTGGTAGAATATGGTCAAAGGTGATAGTTAATTAGGTCAAACTTGATGTCGATAAGCCGATTTGATCTATCAGTGGTTGATGTTGATCGATTTGATTAAGATAGGCAACATTGTAGCATGGTCGCTAGTTAACCAGTCTTGTTGGTAGATAATTGATAGAATTATCTTGTTGAAACATGTGATAAAACATGTTTGAAATTGATATGATAGGATAGATAAATTGATAGATCAGTTTATCAAAATCTAATAGGTTGATTGTTGTTGACCTGAATAGGAGGATATTACAAATACTCTGATGTCACAAGAGAGATATCCCATCACATAGAATCTGAGACCGGCAATGTCAGAGACTGATAGACTGCTGATCAGAGTGTCTGGGTTGTACTACATGATCTACACGCCCGAGATTCAGGTGAATCTCAACATGATGAAAACATTAGTAGAGTGATGGCACTCCGAGATGAGTACCTTCCATCTTCTGAAAGGGGAGATGATAGTCACACTAGAGGATGTATATCGCATCCTCCGGCTTCCCATCACAGGTGAGCTGGTTCAGTATGATCAGCACAACGGAGTCACAGAATGTAGAGCCATCTTCGATGATGATGATATAGAGGATGGAGAGATTAGCTGGGAGGACATGGTTGATCTGTATGACCCTCTTCTAGTAGTGCTAGTAGGAGCGATTGGGGGATTTGTATGCCCTGATTGGAGGTCACATGGATTTGCAGTTGGCTGGGGCCGCACATTATAGTGAATGATGGAGGGGACTCAATTTTCTTGGGGGGTGTGTTTATTAGCACATCTTTATCATGATATGCATCAGGTGGTGTACCATGTGCATCGCTATTGGTAGGTGTGACACTACTCCATGTTTGGGCATGGGAGCACATCGCAGTGATGTGACCAGTGGCCATTAGATTTTGGGGTGCAGGGCATCCCTACATTCATTTATATTCCTCAGTTTTGTCACAGGCAAAACTGGGGCATTTAGAGTTCTGGCGGTATACATTGGATACTTTAGATATAGTGACATGGAGACCGTACTTAGGTTGTCAGCCATGGGATGATGAGTGGCAGCTAGGTTTTTGTTTTGAGTCATGGTGGTTGATAGGGAAAATGCCCTTTATTTTGGAGAGACAGTTGGTCAGCCGGGTTCCAAGCTAGTTTGGCAGAGTCCAAGGCATGGCGCAGGGAGGGATAGAGCATGCTTGTACACATCAGGAGAGATGGGACTAGGGACGTATGGCATCATTTGATATGGCCTGATAGGAGTTTGTGGACATGCCATTTCAAGCATGGACCATGAGACAGATAGTGGTAGACACTAGGATGACTGCAGATCTTGAGCAGTTCTTGAGAGACTTTCCTGTACCATGGATTACAGATCTAGCAGCTAGGCCTCCAAAGAGAGATCCTCTAGAGAGATGATGAGGGAGACTTTGAGGGAGAGATAGATGTGGGTGAGGGAGATGAGGTGGTGGTGATGGTGGAGGAGATAGAGGAGGAGATGGTGGTGGAGATGGAGGGAGAGGGGACAGAGCAGGACCATGGATGAGAGGAGGTGGAGTGAGACAGAGGGGATTGATGCCTCCACCAACTAGACAAGGATGGAGATAGCCTCCAGCACAGCCAGCATAGCCACCTGTAGGAGCTCCATTACAAGTACTAGTCACTTAGGTACAGATACCAGTTGCCCTAGTACATGGACCAGCCACACAGGATGAGGCAAAAATCTTATTGGCATAGGGCGGTGTTGTATAGGGTGGATAGGTTCATGATGACATACAGGATGAGCCAGATGCTGAGATGGCAGATGTATAGGCACCAGATGAGTAGGCAGACATGGATATCGGGGGACAGGATCCCTATTTTTAGAGAGATGCTGCTGAGGAGGAGCTAGATATTGATACACTACTAGTCCAACTAGCAATTACACAGGTGTAGGCAGACTGGGTTCCAGGTTTAGAGAGACAGATTGAGAGGATGGATAGACAGATGAGAGTATTGAGACATGAGTGAGATGGAGCACTTGAGAGACTCGGGGAGTCAGAGATGCTACTAGATGAGCTACAACACATAGAGGAGTTGGGTCCTATGGAGATAGCATCAGAGCCATGATACATGCTGGGAAGGAGATATCCTACTCATGAGAGGCATACAGATAGGTGGTCCCAAGGGATCAGTGGATCAGGAGTTATAGGGAGAACTTAGTGGCTATCAGGATGGTAGTTTATGATAGAAGGGCACCAGCTGGTGGAGAGGGTGTATCATCATGCCCTCCTAGAGCACCGACAGGTTTAGGAGATCAGGGTGGATCCTCAGCATCAAGGAGTTCAGCAGCATAGGGCCACATTGCATTCCATAGACAGTGATAGATAGAGTCTGGAGGCAGTGGTTCATAGATGTTGAGAGAGCATTATATACACTGTTGTACCATTATTGTTCATTGTATCATTATATTTTGACTTGACAGACACTGACTATGGTCACATTGTTATTGATTTATATCATTGGACATTTGGACATGTTTGTTGTTTTATGGACTTTATATGATGGATGCTATATGATTGATTCTATATTTACAGTGATGTAGTTCTATCATGATTTTCTTTGATGATTTATATAGATGTGCATACTGACATATGCAGGATGTGATGATTTACTTTAATATGCATAGAATGGATGTTTTAGAATGATGTATACCCTATTTAATTTCTTTGTAATGCATAACAGTTAATAATCATATGATGGTGATATAAATGCATGTCTTAAATGAGTTTACTAATGCTATGTAATTATCAATGCAATAATGTGATGAACAATGTGGACAATGTATAAGGAACGGATACTGAATGAATGATATAACTGATGATTGGAAACACATATAATGGATAGTAAATAAATGATGTAAAATGCATATAATGTATAATAAATGAATGATATATATAATGTAATAATGGATAATATCCCTAAGATGATTGAATATAAGAACTGATAACATGATAAAATGAGATGAAATGATTGCTATAATAAATGATTAAAGCATATACAAATGAACACTCCTAATGAAGATAACATATGTCTCTAAATGATTAAGTGAAAAATGTTAAATGTAAAAAGTCTTAATATTTTTGGTTGTCCAAATGTCCTCAACTTAAATAATAATGTATCTGACAGAAGAAGAATAGACTAAGAGAACAAAGAGCCTAATAAGAAAGGTAACCTACAAATCTCTATAAAAGGAGCACTGATATGTAAGTTATGAACTGTTTAAATGAAATGCAATATGAAATGAATGTATCTCCACAACTTTAGGTAACTTCTTAGAACTTCATAATAACTGGAACTTAAGTTTCATCATTGAGCTCGTTATGTTGCAAGAAAATGCAAGCATCATGGTATAATTAAACCAGGATGACCTGAGCACTTCTTGCATGGAGTTTAATATTGCAAACTTGACAAGCATCTAGGTATAATTGAACCAAGATGACCTGAGTTTCATTTGCGTAATAGAAAAGGAATATTCCCTCCTCCATCGAGGAACAAATATTTGGAGTCGAGGTATGTGTTGGCGTATCATCATAAATAGCATATGTAGGACAAAATGATTTGGATGTTGTCAATACCATTAAATGAATGAAGGCACTTATGCGTAGACACCCCAGTTATTTGTTCCTTCGATTTCATGGGGAAATATCCCATAGACAACAACCAAAGAAAATACCATGCCCCATCATGGCTATCCTAATCAATGACATTTTAGAGTTTCAAACTCATGTGAAAGATATCATGGAATAGCATAGGAAACATGATAACAATGAAATCCAGATATGATTGCATAATTTACAACAAATCATTCTAACATGCCTGTCATGAATATACATTTCTTTTGCCAAAAAGATAGTGTAAGATATAGTGATTAGTTCAAGTGATGATGTATAGTCAAGATTCGATAGATAAACAGTCATGTTTTGAAGGATAGATTACACATTCTGATTCATCATAAAGATATCATTGTGAAAGAATGTTTGATTGCGTTTGCTTTGTCTGGTGAAAATCACTCCATTGTGTCCTCTAAGAGTCATGACTATCATAGATCCACTTCCTGAACTAGGTCGAGGACATGCCCCCAGCTAGGTGATGGACTGACTTATTTTGGATGAAGAAAGATGCAATAAGACTAGGATGAAGACCATGACAAATGATCAAGCTATGATGGAATTTTATTATGGGTAGATACAATGGATGGTGTATGAACTGGCCATTTTATTATGATATATACATGGTGGGTATGGGGACTGACTAGCCATTTTATTATGGATATATACAATGAATGGACACACTAGAAGAATCCTAATAGATAAAGGAACTAACGTGATACACATGGCTCCTATTTCTAGGTTTTCACGACATGCTTTTATTGGAGTTTTCTTTTGATTTTTTGATTTTTTTTTTTTGTATTTTTATGATTTTTTGTATTTACAAAATATATACATATCCCTTGCATTGAGATTTCAAGGAAAGAGCTTCTTGAGATGGATGTTGTTAAGAGGTTTATCCAAGGGATCTCTCTCAGGTGTTGACAACTGATAAGCCCCATAACCATAGACTGTTGTAATCACAAAAGGACCTAACCAATTGGGTTCAAACTTGCCCTTCTTTTCATGGTGCAATTGATTCTTTGGATTTTTGTGAAGGACTAAGTCACCCAACTAAAAGCTTCTGATCTTTACCTTGCTGTTATACTGATGAGACATACGCTACTGATAGACTTTCAAATGATCATAAGCTCTCTGATGAGGCTCATCCAACAGTTCTAGTTCAGTCAACCGTACAACTTTATAGGCTTCATCAGGAATAAAATCTTTGAGAGTGACACGAAGTGAAGGAAACTTGACCTCGAGGGGCAGGACTGCTTCAGATCCATAGACAAGGGAGTATGGGGTGGCTCCAGTAGGAGTACAGATGGAGGTACGGTATGCCCATAAGGCTAGATTTAGTTGGATATGCCAGTCACGGCCAACGTCATTGACAGTCTTTTGTAGGATTTTAACAATAGTTTTATTTGACGCCTTAGCTTGGCCATTCCCTTGGGGATAGTATATGGTAGAATAGTTATGGGTAATATGGAATTTTGCGCACAGTTCATCCATGTCCTAATTTTGAAACTGTTTCCCATGATTAGTAATGAGATACATAGGTATACCATATCTACAAATGATCTAATTTAAGATAAACATGGATATTTGTTTCCCTGTGGTGGTAATTAATGGAACGGCCTCAATCCATTTAGTAAAGTATTCCATGGCAGTGAGAATCCATTTGTGACTGTTAGAAGATGGAGGGTTGATAGCACCCATGAGGTCAAGCCCCCACCAACTAAATGTCAAGGTAGTTGTAAAAGGATGTAACTCTTGTGCTGGAGCATGAATAAGGTTTCCATGTATCTGACATTTCTTACATGCTCTAGAAAAATAAAAGGAATCTGTTTCCATGGTAGGCCAATAATAACCCATACGCATGAGTTTCTTAGCCAAAGAGGGACCACTCGAATGTGTCCCACAAATACCCTCATGTACGTCTCACAAGGCAGTTTGAGCTTCATCATGCTTGAGAAATCGAAGGAGAGTACCGTCAAGACCTCGCCGATAAAGGGTATCAGATATTAGGACATAGCGGGAGGCTTGGCAGAGGAAGGTTCATTTTTTATTGCAGGATAAGTCAGGGGGTAGGATGTCATTTTTTAGATAGGAATAAATGTTTCCATAGATTGGGGAGTCATGTCCAATTAGATGACATATAATACCCATATCAGGATCATCATATGCAAGACAAGTCAGGGATTCCACCAAGAACTCAAAAAGGACCTTGGTATCTTCTGTATCAAACAAAGAAGCAATCGTTGTCATGGCATCGTTAGCCTTGTTATCATGCTGAGGAATCTGCTCAAGAGTGATGACTGAGAAATATTGTTTGAAGTCATCAACCATACGTTTATATGGTAATAACTTATCATCTTTAGTCTAATAATCATCATTAACCTAGTTTATAATTAACTGAGAATCCCAGAGACATTTATTTTAGTTACTTTCCATTGTAAAGCCATCTTTAACCCAATCAGCAAGGCTTCTACTTTGCTACATTGTTGGTGCAAGGAAAGAGCAGCTTGTAAGATTTCAAAATGGTGTATCCTTGTGGTGTGACAAAAAGAATACCAGCTCCTGAACCCTGTTGAGTATACGATCCATCAAAATATAGTTGCCAGGTTTGTGTAGATAAAGCCAAAATGTGTGCATCAAGAAACTCTGTATGGCTAGGTTGGTCATCTGTTAATGGAGCATCTGCTAGCTGATCTACTATCACTTGACCTTTAATAGCCTTCCTGTCTACATATTCAATATCAAATTCACTAAGTAACATGACCCGCTTAGCCAATCTACCTGTCAGTACTATTTTGCTTAATAGATACTTTAAAGGATCAATCTTTGCGATGAGCTAGATTGAGTGTGACAACATGTAATGTCACCATTTCTATGATGCAAAAACAATAGCCAGACATGCTCTTTCTATAGGAGAATAGTTTAGCTCATATCCCACTAGGGTGCGACTGATATAATAGATGGCTTTTTCTTTTCCTTCATGATCTTGCTGAGCCAGTAGAGCACCTAGTGAAACTATCGTAGCTGAAATGTAGAGCAAGAGTGGCTTGCTTGAAATTGGTGACATCAGAGTTGGAGGATTCGCCAGATATTGCTTGATTTTATTGAAAGCTGCTTCACACTGATCATCCCATTGGAATAAGATATTTTTATGCAACAAATGTTGAAAGGGATGACTTCGATCTGCTAGTTGAGAAACAAATCTTTGGATATATTGGAGATGTCCCTGTAAGGATCTTAACTAACTGATGTTAGTGGGGGAAGCCATCTCCAATATTGCTTTAACTTTTTCTGGATCCACTTCGATTCCTTTGGCTGAGACAATGTACCCTTACAGTTTACCAGATGCAACTCTAAATGTACATTTCTTTGGATTGAGTCGAATCTAATATTTTTCCATCCAGGTGAATATTCTATCCAACACTCTAAAATGACCAGCTCTGTCTTTGGATTTTGCTAAAATGTCGTCAACATAATCTTCCATAATGGTGTGCATCATATCATGAAAGATTGTGGTCATTGCTCTTTGGTAAGTTGCTCCAACATTTTTGAGGCCAAAAGGCATCACATTCTAGCAGTATGTACCCCATGGACAAGTACAAGTAGTCTTTTCTTGATCTTCTAGCGCAATCTTGATTTGGTTATAGCCAAAAAATCTATCAATTAATGATAACATCTCATGCCCAGCTGTTAGGTCAACAATAATGTCAATATTTGGCAGAGGAAAGTCATCTTTCAGACAAGCTTTATTAAGATCTCAAAAATCAATACAAATCCTGATAGATTTGTCTAGTTTTGAGATGGGGACAATATCTGAAATCCACTCAGCATAATCAATAGCCCAAATGAATCCAACATCTAGGAGCTTCTTCAATTCTACTTTAACCATTAGTGCAATATGGGGATGCATTTTGCGGAGCTTCTGCTTAACTAGTTTTACACCTGGTCTGATAGATAAATGATGCATAATGAGATTTGGATCTAGGCTAGGCATATCAGCATAGGACCAAGCAAAGTTGATTTGTCTCTCTCTGAAATTTTTTGTAAAATCTTCTTTCTCTGATTTTGTCAAGGATGCTGCTACTTTGAGGATGCGTGGAGACTCTTCTATGCCAATGTTAAGAGGTACTGTTGGTTCTATAAGAATAGCAGATTGCTCTCGATACAAATAGTTGGGAAGAGTATCAATCCTTCCATCGTCAGGCTCCTCAGAGAAGTTTTTACCATCAGATGCATTATTTCTTTTTACTATTTTTGGATCTAATACTGCCACTGAGTGGTTTTCACCATTAGATCTATTGATTATTTTTATATTTTTATGCCTGAAAGGATTGGCACTCTCACCAAAGTAGGCCATGTCATTGAGTTCTATCAAAAATCCTGACTTGTGATCTCCTGGTGGTAAATGATCTCTGATTCCAAGATAGTCAATGATTGCATCATCATTATGGAATACATCAAGTTCTAGATGATCGGGAGAATCCCAATCGATAAGTTCAGGATATACAAGGGGCATCAAATCATTTGGGTTAGTTTCAAAGGTAGAGATGGTATTGATGGAAAAGTTGTCAAGGTTTATGATTGTATCAGTGAGGTCTATTTCCATACTCTCATCCGATTCATCTATCACAAAATAATCCTCACTTCCCTCATGATCGACAACAGTAGTATTACATTAGACCAATCCTAGTGAGTCACTCCTTAAACTTTCTCCCTCATGGTAATCATTATTATAGTGATGGACAACATCAACTCCTATTTTTGTAGTACAATTAGATAATGAATCCCATTCATAATCATTTGAGTTAGAATCATCATTATCCCCAAGTCTATCAATGATTCTCTATGCTATCCTTTGTTTCTCTGGATCTACATACATACCATTCTTTCTGAATTGCAAAGCAGGAGCTTTAGATATTTCATGAAAAGGTGTGATCTTTTCTTTTCCTTTTGGTTCTTTTGGTCCTTCTCCTTTATATCCTAATCCTGTAGTGTCTCTTTGATAGTTTGGATTTTGCAAGATTGGTTTGATAACACCTTCTCTTTGTAACCCTATAGGTCCAGCACCTTGGTATCCAATCTTTTGTAACAAAGTATACCCTTTACCATAGACATCAAGTGACATATATTCATGCTTGATATCCTCTTCATTCTTCTATGATTTAAGCAAATGAGTAGCATTACGCTTAGCTACCTCTTTGGATATTGTGCCCCCACTTATAAATGTGTCATAAACAAGTGTGGAAGGGGGTTCTGATTGTTGTTTAGTGATCAAAGATCTACCATATGATCTAGGAGATAAAGGCAAATCTGTGATACAAAGAGCTTGACCTAAAGTGTATTCTCCCATAATTCTTTCTTTTATGTCTATCTTGATCCCATTTGATTTTGATGTTGATGCTATAGTACTAGGATCAATGGGTGTAGTTGTAGAAGATCTAGTATGGTTATAATGTATCAAAGAATTAGATGTCTTCATAGAACTACAATACTGGAACAGATTAGTGTCTCCCTTGATAGTGACTTCCTGACCATTATGAGGGAATTTCAAGCATTGGCATTGATGATAGGTTGATGGTACATCTTGCATGGAATGAATCCATGGTCTTCCCAAGAGAATGTTATAAGAAAGATCCATGTCTAGGACTTGGCAAGGTACATCTTTGATTATAGGACCAACTTTGATTGGTAAAACAACAGACCCCTTGGATGATCGATCTTCCTCATCATAAGCTTTTATCATGATTTTCTTCTTGGGATCAACAACATTTTTAGAGAATCCCAATGCAAGGACTAGTTTCAATGTACATCTATTTAAGCTAGCTCCTCCATCTATTAGTACTCGTTTGATTTTGTGAATCTGGACAAGGACTTCGATATGTAGGGGAGCATTATGAGGTTGGGTAATAGCTAAGTGATCAATCTCAGTGAAGGATAAGTAATGCGAGGTTGTTAAATGGCCCACCATAGCTTGAAACTGATCATGATCTAGATTTGTGGGTACTTGGGTTTCTAAAAGAGATTTTTCAAGGATATCTTTGTGAGATGGGGATAGACGCAAAAGCTCTAAGATGGATATCTGGGCAGGTGTTTTCTTGAGTTGTTCCAAAAGGTTGTATTGGTTGGAAATATTCATTGTAGACTTTGGGACATAAACAAACTTCTTATGAGGTGCATTTGGTTTAGACTAGATGCCTTGGAGAGTAACTTTGAATTGAGCATGAGTAGTAACATGGATTGGGTGACTCTCTGATTTTCCTTTGATGGTAATGACATTGGCATAATACATAGAAGGATGACATTCAAAAATGTTACCAACATATCAATAAGGAGTGGAATTATAATTGGCTTGATTGTCACTCTTAGTAGTGGAAGAACCTCCTTTTTCATGCTCAGGAAGTGGATCTTTGAAAGCCGTATGTGATTCATTTGAGGTATGTCCATCAACACTAATTTCACCGCTTTCAATTAGATCTTGAATTACATTTTTGAGCCTTTTGCAATCATTGGTTTTATGTCCTTTGCCTCTATGAAATTCGCAATAATCATGCTCATCCCACCAAGAAGGCTTCACTCTAGGTTTGAAATCTTTCATTTCAGGAAACGTGATGAGTTTCTTTGTGATTAACTTCCATAAGGCTGATTTAAGAGATTCCCCTAAAGGAGTAAAGTTTCTTCGAGGTGACATGAAAGGCAATCTTGGTTTAGATGAATCTTTGTTGGCATTTTGATTTGATGATTGATTGATGTAAGTACCTTGAGTAGCATTGGCCTGACTTGTGAGATTGAGAAAGGGTTGTGTTGGTTTGACCTTACAATTATCAACAATCCCATCATTGACAATGTTTTTGTTTTTATTCCAAAATATTGATTTGTCATTGTTATAGTTGTGGGAATTGGAATTTGAGGATCCAACATTGTCTTTGGAATAAAGTTTGATCTCACCTTTTTGGACCATGGCTTCTTCAATCTTGATACCATTTTCTATGAGCTTATTGAAGTTTGGCGGACATTGCAGTTGTAACCTATAACTCATTTCTGGTGTAAGGTTATGCACAAAAATATCCATCTTTTCTTATTCAGGAATCATTCGTGGATATTTGGTAAACAATTAACGCCATCTTTGCAAAAAAGTAAGGAAGGGTTCTCCATTCTTTTGATGTGCATTGCAAAGATCAAGCATAGTGACTTCATGTTTGATGTTATATGAATAATGAGTCACAAATTTGTCAAGAAGCTCATTGAAAGATTTGATGCCTAGGAGTAGTTTGGAGAACCATTCCATGGCTTGTCCTCCTAAACTTTGCGGAAATAGTCACATAAGATAAGTGTCATTGTGAGCGACTTCAATACAAGCAGCACAAAGCTCATGAATGTGGTCTTGTGGATCTGAATTCCCTTTGTATTTGTCAAATTTTGGTACCTCAAAATGAGGAGGAAATGGAATCATTGCTAAATTCTTATCAAAAGGATAAGGACATATATCATCCAAGGAATACTTCTTTGTTGATGATCAAGTTTGGATGTCATAGATTTGTTGTTGAAGTATCTAAATTTTTTGTAGAACGGGATCCAAAGATAACATGTTTCCTTGAGAATTTTGGGAAACATTGTTGTGGGAAGCATTGTTTTGTGAAGCATGATTTTGGGAAGCACGGTTTTGCTGATCATTTTGAGAAACAATGAGTTGTTCATGACTATGAGAAGCATTGGATTATTGATTGGTTTCCTTTTCTCCATGAGTATCTTGAGAACCTTTAGGGATTTCTTGATTGTTTGTGTGAGCTGGTTCTCTAAGATAGGAAACATCAAAATCACTTGGTAACTTAGCTCCTTGTTGAGAAAGCATGAGGAAATACATCTCTCTATCCAAGCCTAAGAGTCTTTCCATAACATGATAAAATTGAGGATCTTGTGAAGCTTCCCTAAGTTCATCATCGGTGGGTTTGTCAGTGGATGTAAAAAGTGAAGTTTTCTTAGGAGCTTCGGGCCAAGGATTTTCTTCGTTGCTGGTATTTCCTTCCATCTTGTCTAGGGATTTTGGATTAATGGCTTGTTTAAGTTTCCGAGATCGAGTTTGAACCATAAAATTGAGAAAATTGATTGTGGGATGAAAGATTCTTGATGAGAAGATATGGAAAGTGATTGATAGAAAAGATATTGAAACGTGTTGAAAAGTGATAAGACAACTTGATAAACTCTAAGTCAATAGGAGGTATAGATCTCACTATGATATGACAAAGGGAAATAAAGAGATAATAAGCTAAGTAAGTTTGGTGGTTAAGGATGATATGTCTTGATATGGTAAACTCACAAAGATCAAAATCTGATAGATAAGGTAATGTTTCAACACTAAATTGAGAATTTCAAAGATTGGAAGAAATGATTTGATGAGTACTTAATGAAGGAATGATGAAAAGTGATGAAAATGGTCAAACTAAAGATCAGAGGTCTATGTAACTCGACTGTTTTTCCAGAATCTTACTAAAGACGAAAATGGGTATCTGAAAAAGTGATTTGGAAAATTGCAAAGTTTGTGGAAATGCTCACTGTTGTAAATGCGCAGGACAGATTTATCAATGTGCAACAAAATGAGATATATGCATAGCAAAATTTGATAGATGTGAACTGGTAAAATCAAAAGCGCAGATAGTCTGAACAAATGTGTAACAAATTTGATCAAATGCGCAGCAAGATGTGATATATGTGCAAGTTTTGAGGTTCAGATCTGAATTGAAATTTTTTGGATGTTTATGATGTTTTCTATTTTTTTTTTTTTTGGCAAAAAAAATGCATAAACACACACATGCAAGATAGAAATGATTTTAATCTAACCATGTTAATATGAATGCACAAACACACTTACAATCCTATGGTACGAAAGGATGATATCTGCTGAATCCCCACTAGGATAATAAAATCCAGCCACACAAATCCACAGCGGACAGCCTAGGAACTTGAAGGCACAGGCTCCTCCTTACAGTGCACTCACTTCTTAGGCACACCAAGTTCCGAATTCAATGGGTCATTACTTCCCAAAGAATTGCTATCTCTACTATGAACTGTGAGTAATGTGGGGTGTCTTCACGAGCTTGGGTGACTCCTTGAGCCAGTAGATAGAAGGTTTTTGGCCACTAAACAAAAGCTTTTAGTAAGGACATCTGGTCAGGTGGTTGTGATCAAGTCATTTTCCCAATTAAGGTGGCTCTCCCAATCTTTTCAAAGCAAGGCTTTCACCTCTACTAAGTAAGACTTTAACACACCACTGGGGTATTGGAGGAGATTTTGGTTGCCACAAAAAATTCACACCTATCTAATGTGAGACTAATCACACTAGCATTTTTTATACACTGGTTTGGAAGGGCTTGGCTTTAGCCTGTTACCAGTTTGGTCGTTCCTTGGGGTGAGTACCTCTTTTCCCACCAAAGACTGCCCTCTAAAAATTATAACAATTTCTCTTACACCCAAGGTCCACGAATGGCGAGGGGAGAGGATACATTGTTATAATTTTAGGATTACAGATATGCTATTAAGCAAGACACAACAAACACTTGAACTATTCTAAAGAAAACACACAAAGCAAAGACATGTCTTTTTTTAAGCCCAAACAAGATTCCCCTTGGCAATCTGCAATCAAACAGTTAGAATTTTTTTTTTTAGCAATGGGGTCTTCAAAAACAACGTCTTGCAAAACAACCTAAAAGCTACCAGAGCAAACATAAATTTGTCAAAGGTTAGCTAAAATCAAAATAAATAAAAAATTTAAACCTAACTACTGTAAATAACAGATGCATGATAACAGTGGATAAATGCGTAGACTAATTAAACAGATGCGCATAACAAAATGATGGATGTGCAGAAAAGTGATATGGATGTGCATGAAATCTTAATGGATGTGTAGGAAAACTTAATAGATGCACAGATGTTAATTAAAAACCAAAAATGAAAAAGACAGAAAATGATAGATTTGATCAGAAATGCATGCGCATAACAGATGAATGAATGTGCAATATTCATGAACGAATGCGCAGTAAAAACCTGGACACATCTGCACACGGAAAACTTAAAAAAACAAAATGTAAAAAAAAGAGGCTGGCCCTCCTTCTAGTGCCAAAAATGTATGCAAATTAGATATATAATAACTAGAGATGATAAATTAACTATTTAAAGCCAATAAATCAATCTAATGCAACACAATGAAGAATACAAAGTAACTATAAAATGATGAAACTAAATTATTTACCTTCACCTACCATGCAGCTTGTCTCCATTGTCCTCCTATCCTTGATTTCTTGTAGAGGTTGAGCTCTCAGATTTCCAATGAAGCCTTCTCCCAAGATGCTACCAAAGTGTGGAGATTTTATGAAATGAGTGCACAATAGCTTATGCAATCTAATGGATGGAATGCAAATGAAATGATGATAATATGAATTGATTGCTCTTAGAATGCTTGAATGCTTGAATGCCTATTACAAAAATACCTATTAGCTCACAAAGGGGAAATGTGGCTCCTTTTATAGAGTTTTGGAGGATCTAGGCCTAGGTGGCACAATCCTATGGTTGAGAATGAAAGGTGGAAGATCCTAGGGCTAGGATTGACTTGGTTGAAGGAGTTGAGAGAAAGGGGGATGTAGTTGGAATGTGAGAGAAAGAATAGGGATGATGTTCCTCTCACATTGACATGGAAGAGAACAAGGTGGAAGGGAAAGACACATGTCAAATGTCTCTTAAAGACTTAAGAGAGAAAGAGGGAAAGACCTTTTCCTCATGAGGACTCTTTGTACAAGTGTCCCATGAGTCACCTTTGACCCTTAGAGGTGGCTTGAGAAGCCCCTTAGGAATAGGGAATGTCTCTTGACTTGGTTGTTGAGAGGACATGTGGTTATGAGACCAAGTCTTATAAGGCCACATAGCCCTTAAGAATAGGACATGTGTGGGTGAGGATAATTACTAATAAATAATTAATAACAATTATTTATTTTAGCCAAGATGATGTGTCAAGTGAGCGGATAGATGAGGTGGACTAGGAGTCTTAGTCATATTTAGGTGATTGTATATTTATTTAAATCACTTTAATAAGACTAATTAGAAGACTTAAGATAAAGGAATAGACTATAGTGAATTCACTAAATAAATTGAATAATTTATTTAATAAATAGAGGAATAATTATTAATTAAATAATAAATATTTAATTAATTTATCAAGTCAATAGTAGTTAAATAATAAATATTTAATTAATTAATGAAGCCATTTTTAGGTGTATATAGTGGTAATGCAAGAATAACTTTTGTTGATGGAAGAAAATTCCTAGATGGTATGAGGCATGAGCATGTGTGTTTTACTTTAATTCCAAAAGCTGGTAAAGAGGAAGTAGAGGATGTACCTATAGAGGTTGCAAATTTTTTGAATGAGTTCCAAGATATTGTATCTGATAATGTTCCTGATGGATTACCACCGGTAAGGAAGATTAGTCATCAGATGAATTTAATTTCGGGAGCCAGTTTGCCAAACAAGGCAGCACATAGAATGACACCGGCAGAAAGTGAAGAGTTAAACAAACAAGTACATGAGTTATTGCAGAAGGGGTTGATTTGGGAGAGCCTGAGTCCATGTGCTGTACTAGCATTATTAGGACTGAAGAAGAATGGATAATGGAGGATGTGTACAGACTCCAGGGCAATAAACAAGATCACAATCAAGTACAGGTTTCCATTGCCACGAATGGATGATATTATGGATTGTTTGAGTGGAGTTGTGTATTTCTCAAAGATAGATCTGAAGAGTGGATATCACCAGATTCAGATCAGAGAAGGAGATGAATGGAAGACTACCTTCAAGACAAAAGAAGGACTGTATGAGTTGTTAGTCATGCCTTTTGGGCTAACCAATGCACCGAACACTTTCATGCGACTCATGAATGAGGTTCTGAAAGAATTTCTAGGTAAGTTTGTCATTATTTACCTAGATGATATTTTGATCTTTAGCAAGACATTGGAGGAACATATGATGCATATACATATGGTGTTTGAGAAGCTGAGAGATGAGAAATTGTTGATTAATTTGAAGAAGTGCAATTTTGTGAAGAAGGAATTAGTGTATTTGGGATTTTTAGTTTCAGCAGAAGGTTTAAAAATGGATCCAGAGAAAGTACAAGCTATCCTTGAATGGCCTACTCCAAGGAGCTCTACTGAGGTAAGATCTTTTCATGGTTTGGCTAGTTTTTATAAAAAGTTTATCAAAAATTTTAGCAGTGTGTGGACCCTTGACTGAAACAATGAGGGGGGATAGAAAAGAGTTCAAGTGGACTAATGGGGTGGATAAGAGTTTTAAACTGTTGAAACAAAAGGTTATAGAACAACCTGTTTTAGCACTTCTTGATTTTAATAAGGTGTTTCAAGTAGACTGTGATGCTTGTGGTACTGTAATAGGAGCTGTTATGAGTCAATAAGGTAAACCTATTGCTTATTTTAGTGAGAAGTTGAATGATGCCAAGAGAAAATATTCTATTTATGATCATAAATTTTATGCCATAGTTCAGGCATTGAAGAAGTGGAGACACTATCTGCTTCCTAAGGAGTTTTTTTTGTATGCTGATCATCAAGCTTTGCAATATTTGAATAGTCAAGGAAAGTTGAACCAAATGCATTTGAAATGGGTTGAGTTTTTGCAGAGTTACACATTTGTTTTGAAACACAGGAGTGGAAAGTCTAACAGGGTTGCAGATGCTCTTAGCAGAAGGAAACTATTGCTAATAGAAATGCAGATCGAAGTGGTTGGGTTCAAGGAACTCAAGAATTTGTATCCAGAGGATCTTGATTTTGGTGAAGCATGGAAAGCTTGTAAAGAACCTGTTACTCTAGACATGAGGAAGTGGCTAGATTTCATCATTCAGGATGATATGCTATTCAGAGGGAGTCAGTTGTGCATTTCAAGAAGTTCTATGAGGGAGAATCTCATCAAGGAGAACCATAGCGGAGGATCAGCTAGACATTTTGGTCGTGATAAAACCCTTGCTTTGGTTAGTGAGAATTATTATTGGCTACAGTTACAGGAAGATGTCAAAAAGTTTGTATAGAGTTGCAGAGTATGTCAGATGGTGAAAGGAGTGAAGCAGAATATAGGTTTGTATCAGCCATTACCTGTACTAGAGAAGCCTTGGGAGGATATCAGTATGGACTTTGTTCTTGGTTTACCAAGGACACAACGGGGACATGATTCAATTTTTGTGGTCATTGACAGATTTTCAAAGATGGCACATTTTATTCCCTGTAAGAAGACTAATGATGTTGTTCATGTAGCGAAATTATTTTTCAGAGAAGTAGTGAGACTACATGGTTTTCCAAAGAGTATAGTTTCAGATAGGGACACTAAGTTCGTTGGATATTTCTGGCGTACATTGTGGAAGAAGTTGAAGACAAATTTGAAGTTCAGTTCATCACATCATCCACAGACTGATGGACAGACAGAGGTGGTGAATAGGAGTTTAGGAAATTTGTTGAGATGTTTGGTTGGAGATAAGCCAACATGATGGGATTTGATTTTACCATAGGCAGAATTTGCATATAATAATTCTGTCAATAGGAGAACTGGTAAATCACCATTCCAGATTGTATATGGAAGTAGTCCTAGAAATGCATCTGAGTTGAGGAAGATAGATAAAGGAGAAATAAGTAGTGTTGAAGTTGAGGATTTTGTAGAACATTTGAAGAACATCCATAAGGAGGTGAGGAAGCATATTACCAAGATGAATGTGTAGTATAAGGCTAAGGCAGATGAGAAAAGGAGGCATAAGGAATTTCAGGTTGGAGATGAAGTCATGGTTCATTTGCAAAAGGAGCGATTTCCAGTTGGTACATACAACAAGAAGAAAATTAAGAAGTTTGGGCCATGTAAGATACTGAAGAGGCATGATTCAGGAAATGCATATGAGGTAGAATTTCCTACTTAGCTAAATGTTTCACCAGTGTTTAACATTTCAGATTTGACAGAGTATCATGAAGGAGGTGTTGAAGATGAGATCACAACAGCACAGTGGAGTATTCCAGCAACTAGTTCAGATATCAAGGAGATTGAAGACATACTGGATAGTCATGTTGGCAGAAGCACAAGGAACAAGACATATGAAGAATATCTGGTCAAGTGGAAAGGATGACCTGTTGAAGATTCATCATGGCTGACAAAGCAGGAGGTTGACCGCCTTGGTTTTCCTCTTCACACCTGAGTCATGACAGGGTCACTCCTCAAATTACCCTGGGTGTCTGATGCAGGAGCATCTAGGTGTAAGAGCAATCTTGCATCACCCAAAAATATTTCTGGTTTTGTTTTCAATAAGGGCTATCATGTGCAGAGCTGCTATTTTTTTGGATAGTTACTATTTTTAGTAAGTTTTTTGTTCGGGCTCAGAATGGTCTATTTTCTTCTCTAGAGGTTTATCTTAGTCATATCAGCCTACCTGTAAAGTTTCATTGCTAGATCAAGTCTGGTTTTGAAGATATTGAAACTTTTCAGTTTTGGAAACAAGGTACAAAAACTTTGAACTTAGTTTTGAAGGCTTTAGAGGCCCCGAATGAGGTCAAATTTTTAGCTGAATGAAGCTTGCTTGATTTAGGCTGAATTAAGCTCCTCGTACCATTTTTGAAATGGGGTTATAATAGTCAATCGGGTCAACGGGTGATGACTTATGGTCTTCGGAAGTTGGGTCACCTAAAATGGCAGAAAATGATTTTCCCTCAAAATTTCTGTTTGGGTTTCAAAAGTTATTTTGAGCCGACTTTGATGTAATAAATTGTAAAATAAAATAATTCTAAGTTTGGTCGGCCTTGTTGGCTAAAAATTCTGGAACCTTCCCAGGCGGTGGAAAATTACCTATATAAGGAAGGATGTAGTGTGTTCTTAGGCAGTTCCAGATAGTTTTGGGTAGAGATCTGGGTATTGATTCAAGGCTTTGTCCTACAGAATATTGTAAGGGAATGCCCATGAGGCTTTGCATATTGTAATTCTGAAAGTTTGTAATTCCTCATTTATGGAGATAATAAGAAGCCCATTTTCTGTTCTTGCATATTGTTGTTGTTTCTCTATTTTTGTTATGTGTTTGTGGTATTAAGGGGAGGACTCTTTATCAAGAACCCTATCCCTCCTCATTGCGGAAACACATGACATCCTCACATAATCATGGGTTGAATTCAAGCATGTATCCATGATTTGGGTGTTCTAAGGTAGATTTCAAGCATCCAAGGCATTTCCAAGGAAACCTTCTCCATTGTAGAAAGTTTCTCCCCCTCATTGAAGGAAAAGTAGAGGGGATCAAAATCAAGGAATAAGATCATAGCACAACCATCCATTCAATAATTGAAGTCATTCTCCTTCTCCATATCAAGCATTGTGGAAAACAACAACAATCATTGTCCAAGGCATGACTTTCATGATTTCCTTTTAGGTTTTTGTGTGAAGTCAAGCTATTGCATAAACACATGTGATTGCATTCAAAGAAGCATTTCACTATCAAGCTATAAGACACATTATCTTTCAAATCTAGCCTTTTCTTTGTACCAGCACACTTTTAATTCAAGTGCTTTATATCAAATTTTAAGGTTGATTCTAAATTAGGGTTCGATTGAGGAAAACACCTTTCCACCCAAAAATTTCCCTCTTTTTTGTGTGAAGGAACATGTAACACCACTTTCAGGACAAGATCTAGAAAGAACGGGCTCTCAGCTATAGTCTACAACTGAAATCAATAAAAAAATTAGGAACACAACTTTCGTAGATGACTTAGTCTCATTACATAGTCGCACCAAATGACCAAGTCCTTCTAGTTCAACTCCAAAGTAAATTTGTAGGCCAGTAATAGTTTGTAAGTTAAAGTTAGTACAATAAATTTTTACAATTTTCTATATTTTCTAAAGTACATTATGAGTATAGCTATAACTAAACAAGACAAAAGAACCATTTAAAAAGCCAAAACAATCCATCAAGTAGGACAAAAATGAAGCAAACCAAAATAATTTACATGTTATGATATCATTGACAATTAGATTAATTTTTTTAATCACTATAATATGAAACATATGAATTTAACAAAAAAAAAACAAACCTTGGAATACAATTTTTTAGACATGGGAGTTCAGATACAATATTCTAACAAGTTGAGTTAAAAGAACTATTGTAGTGTCATGACTCTATATCATGATCACAGTCTATTTGCCGATGATCTTCTAGTTCCAGTAAAGGATTTATTATTGTCATCCTTCACAATTATCAGTTTCGTGACATAAATTATTTAATTATATATTGGAGATTGGTTGATTTTATTTCTAATGGACTTGTTATTAGAGACCTTGTGGTTGATAAATTTAGTTGTATAAACTATTCATTTTTACATCTTAATTTTATATTATAATGGAAAGCATGATGATGCTTTACTACCAATTATTTTGAGAGATACTTTTATTGAAATGGTTTGAATTATTACTTCAATTATTGACCTTTCATGTTCATTCATTTAATGTTTTAAATTCCTATGGCATGCATGATGATTCTTTACTAGTGATTATTTTGAGAGATACTTTGATTGGAAAGGGTTTGAATGATTAATTTATTCCTTGACCTTTCATGTTCATTCATTTAGTGTTTGAAACCCCCTACATATACATTTTTCCCTAATGTTTTTTATTAGGGGTAAAATAGGTTTTGAAGGGACTTGAAACCCTTTAAAAAATAAATTTTGAGAGGGTTTGGAACCCAACATAAACTCATAACTGCATAAGGTATTACAATTAAAAATAATAGCTAACCATAATCACACAAAGAACAACCTACAAAATTATCATCATACAATGCACTAGCCGAAATAAAAAAGGTATAAGCCTTGCATCACAAATAATAGGGTTTTCAAGGATCCCTTAACTTGATTAACAACAAACTGTGTATTTTACGAGGAACTAAAAACCTAAGAAAGCATAGGCTTTACAAGGCTCCCATAACCTTTATTGGGTTTTGGAAAAGACTCCAAAACTTTCACAACTAGATAGGAAAGGATAATCTTGAGAGAGAAATCTGGCACAAAAATAACCTCCCAAGTAGACCAACCCAGAACAAGAATCAGGGATTTTGCAGGGCTCCCCAAACCTTAAGATTGAGTTTTAAACTAGTACTTGAAACCAACCTCTAGAAACCTGGACAAACTCTCCATGAAATAATCAACTCCTCACCAACAAAACTCCTCCCCACCTCAATAGGACCAACAAAGGAGGATACAACCACATAGAATAGCCAACCAAGGATTCACCCCTCATCCAAGAAGCCAACAACATGAGTAGACCAAATAGAGCTATCAATAACCTCCTCCACTTGGTAAAATTCCACCTCCATAGGAAAGGCCACCACCTTAATAGTTACAGTACTAGACGAACCCAAACCAAAGACACAAGAACAATCACCATCTTAATAGGGGATAATGCC